>CM023096.1:9190776-9453245 GCA_013103745.1 Gardenia jasminoides | reverse complement strand
TTAATGCCCCGTTCCAGTTGCAGTATTGCACTAAATGAGAAATATGTCAAAATTTGGTGTCACTAACACCCTCTTTTATGCGAAATTTTTGAAGAAACTCTAGACAAACGTTTGCTGTGAAAATCTTTACCACAAATTCTTGGTTGTACTCGAGCCAAGCGGCAGGAGATGTTAAATTGCAATTTTAAACTCAAAAAGCATAATGTAGTAGAACTTCGTGTAGAGTTGCCTACATTATCGACGAGAGAATGGTCTGACGTAAGATTCAATCAAATGAACATAATGAAATGAAAGCAGAAACTTGCAAATTGAAGCGGGAGGTAGAAGGGTGCAGTGAGGAGGCTGACATGACTTCAGCGGCAGGAATTGCATTGAACGAAGGAGGAGATAGAAGGGTGCAGTGGTGAGAACTACAGCGTAATTTAAAATTTGAAAGAAGGGGATAGAATTACGGCCGGGCTGAGACTGTAGAAATGAGAAATTTAAATTTGAAGAGCAGGAGATATGAGGAGTCTTGGTGGTGAACTATCCAACAATTAATTGAAACAGGGGCTCGAAGGAATATTGTGTGAGTTGAACTCATATGAAATTCTAAAGTGAGGGGATAAAGGGTCAGCCGGCTGAGTTGAACTATTAATTAAGTGAGAAAGAAGAGGGATAAAGGAATGATCTGTGGGAAGGCAGAACTCATGACAGAGAATTTAAATTGAAAACAGGAGATAAAGAGAACCCGTGGAGGCTGAAGACTAGCCTGGCAATTTAAATTGAAACGTGAGGTCTGCGTGAGACTCCTGTAATTTAAGTTGAAGAATGGAGATAGGGAGCCAGTGAGACCTCTCATGAAATTTATTGAAGAATAGGAGATAGAAGGGTGTGGAAGGCAGGAGGCTCATGAAATTTAAATTAAACTGTGAGAGGGGATAAATGAGTCCTAGTGAGGTAGAGACAGCGGCCAATGAAATTTAAGGTAAGCGAGGGGATAGAAGTGGGCAGCGAGGAGTGAAGAACGGCAGTAAAGCAATTTGGAAGTGCTCAAATCCCAGACTATTGATCAAGTTGAATGACTATGAGCCAATGATAGGAGGAAAATGAAAATATCTAATGTCGATTGGGATTAATTTGAAAGGCTTGAATATTTGAAAAAAACATTCAATGGGATTGGACGGAGAGCACGAATGATAAAACATACTATTGATTGGGATTGGACTAGAGGCAATGAATGACTAAAAAAAGACTTGAGTGGGTTGGTTGAGCAACTGACTAAACATATGCTATTGCCGATTGGGATTGGACGAGCACGAATACTAAAAAAAAAGCATTGATTAGAGTTGGGCCGGCTGCAAATACGGCCAGATGAAAAGCTGCTCATAACTGATTGCAGTTTTTGAAAAAATACAACCTAAGTTGTTAGGCTCGAATAAATTGTAAAGTGCAAGTAATGATACATTAATGAAATGTTACAGGTAGCGTTTTTGATTTTCTTGACTTGAAAAGCAGTGATTGATACAGAACAATGACTTTTTTTTTTTTTTCTTCTTGTTCTTTTTCTCTCTTTTTTTTTTTTTTTTTTTTTTTCAAGAATTGATTGGTTGGAAAGTTGAAGAGTGTCGCGAAACAGCCTCTGCGGGGTTGGAACAAATCAGATATGTTGCCATCCCTCTTGATCGTCCTTTTAAATAGCAAAAATTAATTTTAGATGCATTATAAAATTGGAAACACTTCTCAAAACAAAATTACCCAGTGTCAAGCGAATTGATAATCCTGGGAAGTCATAAAATATTAACCAATTAGTCCATGGCGATTCAAATTTTTCTTTTTCTTTTATTTTTTTTTTTTAATCATAAAATGTAAAACCTTCTTGTGATATTAGGCATTGTATTAAAACTAAAGCGTGAAAATCATGCAATAAAACACATTCAGGATATTGATGCTTGTGAAACATTACTTGTTGTTCTTCAATTGATAGGAAATATTCGTCAAAACAAGTTATGGGTTGAAACAAAGCTACTATGATCTTGGAAATCAAATCCCTTCATAACTAGGCAAAACATTTGTTATGCAATTATTCAATTTGCATCAAGTACTCATAATATCAAGTAAAAGAGAAAGAACAATTATATCAATTTTAATTCAAACTTGATTTCTCACTTTCCTGCACCAAATTTTGCAATCAAGCGACTCTTATAGTCGATTAAAGCTTTGCTTTTCCCGTTTTCTGATTTTCTTGTTAAAAGGTTCTTGAAACACATCCTCTTATTCAAATTGCAATAAAAATGCTTTTGAGGAAAATCAACACTTTTGGGTGAGATTCAGGTTTACTTCGACATATGTACTCAAATAGTAGATGTCTTTGGCCGAAAATCAACACTTTTAGGTTAGAAGATTCCAGTTACTCAACATTTACTTGTTCAAACTACTTTGCATACTCATAATCTATTAGTTTTACGAAGTTAACATTTGTAGATGCTAAACCTCAGTTTACCAGTACTAGAATCGTTGGGTAGAATTTAAATTCCACCGACAATTTCTTACTTTTCTTGCTTTTTTCTTTCTCTTTTTTTTCTTTCTTTCTTTTTTTTTTTTTTTCACATCAATTAGGGATCATTTTACCAATATCAATCATTTCTTGTAAAATCCAATAAAGAGAAATCTCATTTAATAGGAAAAAAAATTGGGCATAATTTTTATTTTACAAAACTACTCTCTAAAATCAATGTCATCTCAATCACATAACAATTATTTAAGTGGGATGGAAAAAGGATTTTTTAGCATCTACGAAGACTTTATTATTCAAGGATGAAAATAATTGCAATCAAAGTTGGAAACATTTTATACCCTTATTGAATCAAATTTTGAAAAACAAATCAATTTGTGGAGACAAATGTGCACATTTAAATTTTTTTTTTTTTTTTTTATCACACATAAGCACATAAAAGAAATTTAAAACAAACAAATACATCTAATTTAATCAGTATTTCTAAGCGCATTAAACCTCGTCTAAAATCAAGCTCTGAGATCAAACGCAGAAGAAGAAATAGAAGCGAAATAGAATAAAGCTGCCTTGAATCGAGGTAGGATCCATCCACTCCAACTCTATCCTTCGCTTGTGTGGTGGCCCTCTGGACGAGGGTTGAAGTGAACATCAATACCGTTTGAAGAAAAGAATTTGAAGAAGCATGGATTATAGCTATTGGTGTACATGAAATATGTTTAAAATTTTAGAAAAGATTTTGTCGCTTTGCCGATTTTGCAATTAATCAATCTTTAAAATGATTTAATCATACAAAGCGAACATTTATTCAAAACAAAAAGCTAAACTTATGTTGATTGGACGGATTGGTCCTTTCGTCCCACTTCTGCAAAAGAAAGAAATGGTGAAGAGAAATAATGATGGCCTTTGGCCAAGTTCTATATATTATCTCAAACAGCAGGTAAGCGTAGTTCTTGGGCGTTGATGAAGCGGTGTTAAGCGAATTCACTTTGTTTGGACGGTCTGGAATCTGTTACGTCGTTCACACTGCTTACGAACCCGTATCGCCCATTACATCGCATAGGTAAACTAAGGAAGGTGTCAGCGGTGGTGCACGGTGAAAATGTATGTACAAAATTTGTGCGACATCGCGACCATAGAATGAATACTAAACGCGACATTTTAAATCCGGTAAAGCCAAATACCGAAAACTATTTAAAACAAAAGCGTCGCGCTTGACCCTTTGGATATCATCTCCTTGCGGAATTCTGGCAATGAGGAGTCGCGATATAGATGAAACCCATGATAGGCGTAATCCGCAGAGCCCTCACTTTGTCCAGGGAGACTTTTCCTTTTACCCTTGCCCTTGCTTTCAAAACACGCCTAAGTACCACTTTGGTTGCCTTTGAAGTTGGTGATAAAGGTAAAATAAACTGATTACTCGACTTACGTCAATTTTAAACAGCATGTTTATTTAAAAAAATGGTGGCATGATTGAGACAATCCGCCAGCCAGTTGGGGGGAATGTCACATCATTTGCCTTCGATTGAAAGTTCTTTCAATTTTTTACAAAGGTGGGTCTATAACCTTTAGGCTTTTGCAAGGGATTTGGGTGTATGTGGTGTAAGGGGCAGGTTTAAACTTGAATTTTTTTATTATAGAAGAATTTGCCCCAGGTTTGGGGTTTGCGGTTCTCGAGGGCTTTGTGCAAATGATTAACCGTTCCTTTAGGCTCAATGGGAGAGTGGGGTTGAAGTGTTTTAGCGAAAGGAAAAGGATGTTGGCACTGGACCACCTTTTTGAGCCATTTCTAGAAAACTGCTCGATCCCTTATGAAAAAAATCTTTTACACATATGCAGATTATTGGTTGAGGGAAAGTGCGTAAGGTCGAATCTCCATAGGAATACTTGCCTTTCCATCAAGGTAGCACACTTTGAATAATGAGCGTACACGCAATTGGACCCATTCCACTTTGCTCTTCCTGTATAGGAAGGTTAGTTTAAAACCTTGTCCCATGAACCTGAGGTCTAACTTTCTTGTTATAAGCCCAGAACCATTATACTTGTTAACATTGCCATGACGGATGGTCAACCTTCTTTCATCGATCAAAGGCAGGTTGCTTGTGGCGATTGCTTGGTCCGTTCGACTAACTTCCATTTTGAGCTTCCATTAGAGCAGCGCCAAAGAGATGGGGTTTCAACTTGGTATCACTTCCATCCCATTTGCCAGGAGAGAGTGGGTGTTGCCACAATGAGAAATCAGTGCAGTCTCCATGTACCAAGGGTAGTTTCCACCATTACCAATCTCGATTGTGTTTCGATTATCTTACAAATGGCGACATCAAGTTCGCAGATATCAAATTTTTCGTCCACAAATTCAAAACGGTAGCGTCAAGGTGTGAGTTTTTTATTCATGATCATGCAAAGAGCAAAAATAAATAAACTGTGCAAAAAAAAATAAAATAGGTGGACTATAGCTGAAGGACAAAAGGAGAAATTTCATTTCATTTGTAAAAAGCAAGATATGAATAATACCATGGAAGCATAATCAAAAGCATAATTTTTTTAAGCAAAAGGTGAAATAACAAGTGCATTGTTTTTGAAGAAATGGTGTATCAAAGCATGATTCATTTTTCAGGACAACCGCAGATTTACCAAAACCTCACCAGAAGCGAGTGATGTCGGTAGTCCAATTTTATGTGGCCTCTTGGGAATGAAACTCACTTGTCTCTATATCATCACCGGACCTTTCCTTAAATGATCCTACCATCTCGTTGACATGATCAACAATTTCCTATAATGCGTCGTTTTCAAGCAGCGTTTTTTATGTTGGAGGGTTTCACAATGACGTTTAGCCACTTTCTTCTTGCTTTGGACAGCTATCCGGCGTCCATATGTGAATTCTATACTTTAAGGTGACAAGTGTCATTCCGGATGGCCGGGCTTCGAGAATGGTAAGTAGCGGAATGCTCAGGATGTACCCAGTGAGGGTCCCTCGGGGATCTGATTTGGGAGGGCGGTGCCAATTTTCCAATGGCTAATTGCTAAATACAGCCTGGTCAATGTGGCTGCCCTGCAGATCGTGAAAGTTCAAGTGTTTTCCTCATTTTGCATTTCATTAGGGCTGAAAAGAATTTTGAGTCGGATTTTGTGGAGCAGGCTCCAGGGCATAGTTTTGACGTGGGTAGATATAGGTTGAAGAAAATAAAGGTCGGTCCAAATGAATGGGAAGGGGCGCGAAGGCTCAAGGTGTTGTAAAATCAGACCATGGCGGGGGATAATGGGTATGAGTTTGATTTCAGGGTGGTTCGGTCTGGCCTAAAAGGGTCCCACACAAGAGTGCCTGCCTTTTTCTAAACGGAGCTTCCCTGACCGCCATTTTGGCTCGCGAATGCTTCCAATTGTTGCTCTCAGGGCTGCCACATTGACAATTTTCCCCGCCTTTTAACAAATCCCATCATATTCTTCCGCCATTGACAATTAAAAGAACTCCCAATATTCAAAATCTCTTCAAAATACATGGTCACGTGTCTTGACGCATCGCAATCTCTTCTTCCTGGCTAGGCTCAACTTTAGCAGCCCAACTTTCTCCATCGCTTATATGACTTGTGATCTTCCTCGAGGGTCTCCTTGACTCCTTCCAATGTTGTTCGTTTCAAGCCAACTCACAATTGAATCTATACCGCTTCACAAAAAGTCGCTGACAAATCCAACCAGTTTGATTCTTGAGATTTCAGGTTCGAAAATTAATCCAAAGCATCTCCTTCTATGCCTTCGGGAACGACGCGATAGGCAAAAGTTCTCATCATCCACTGGTTTACCAAGCTTGTTGGCAAACATTTTAAGGTGCGTCTTAGGATTCCTGCACCATCATACTTAATGAACTCTGGGGGTCTTGAAACCCATAGGTAGCTGGACGCCGTAGCCAGTAATGTATCATTATAATCCAATCCACCATGTCGGTTCAGCACCTTGGTTCTTCCTTATGAATTCATCAAATTTATCCAATCTTTTCAGCAAATCTTTGTCGATCGGAGAACAAGGTCATCCATCCGGGTTTTCTCCCTTGGGGTGTCCCACGCCAAAGGTTCCGTAATGGTATCGAGGCTTGGTAGGACTGGAGGTATGTTTAAGGTGATCCTGGGTTGAGTATGAGGGTTTGCTTTCTATTCTGGCAAGACATAGTCGGGTGAGGTATGGAAAACTCAAAGCAGGGTGGAGAGAAAGTAATCTCAAATAAGGTTAGAATATAGGGAACAAAGGGTGGTTTGAATATTGGCTCAGAAAAAAAGTATGGTTATTTGTCGCCGGGAAGGCAACACATGACCATTCAGGTACCACTCAATTTGGCTACCAACCGACAATTACACGCCTTTATGCTATCTCTGGGCCATCTCATTAAACCTTCCCACTTCACTTAACCGAAGCTTCCCGGCAGGCAGACGTGAAAATGTAGAATGGACCAAAGCATTCCTATCCAGCCTTCTCGTGCAAACTCATGCTTACGGGCTGCTTTGAGCTTTGCTTTTAGAAGAGGTAACGATGGGGCTTCGCAAGAAGCTATTTTAAAAGTACCGAATGGGAAAATACACACTTTAGGCTTTATTCCAGTGGGATCTGCAGAGATTTATTTGAAAAAAGGAAAAAGAACGGTTAGTGATTGCTTATATAATTGGATGCATGTCCTAATGGGGAGTCTTTATGCCAAGGGTACTAGCATGAAAATACAATCCTGGGTATGCACCATACAATACCCGATGGATCCCACCACCCCAATCGGATATGTGATTAGTAAAACAATCTGTAGGATTGACCAAAAGAATATGTGATAATTTGATGCATCATGAGGACAAAGTCCGAATGGGTTCATTACTTTAATTGATATGTGAAGAGAGGTTAAAGGTTAATTTGGCATGAAAAGGATTATTCTTGAAGGAAATATGTCTAGCTCAAATAGATTGAACGGGATTGGCTTTACCCAAAGAGTCAACTAGGTTTATTGCTTATTTTGTAACTCCACATCTCAATTTATTTGCAACACACTAGCTCATAAGCCTCTAAAATCAAAATTTGGCCTTGATAAAATCATTATCTCAACAATGAGCAATTTTTTCTTTTTTGATTTAGTGTCCTTATGCATGGATTTTACCAACTTTGATAAATGGCCAAAAAAGTGATTATTGGAGACTTATATTCTAGCATACCTAAGGTCACTCCATATCTTTGGTGCCATCATGGAAGGATCGGACCCCTACCTTACCTTGTGCACTACCCCTTTGATGTTACTGAAAACATAAACATGCAAATCTCATTGGATTATATATCCCAGTGACACAAGGGTGGTTTATTCCTAACATGGGATTCTATGCTGCATTCCCTATGGTTTATGCATGATGCCGTTTATTAAAGCAATTAAAGGTGCAAAATGAAACATGGCCCTATAGGAACCCATTTGAATGTCTGGTAAGCCTAAGAGTGATATGCAATTACAATTTAAATGCAATAAACATAAATTCAAACATGCAATAGCCTATCTAGAAGGATGGCTTGTCTTAAAAGAGTGCCAAGACTCTTATTTTCTAGAGTTTGTGAAATGCAAGAAAGGGAAGACAACAAAAGGTTAGTTTAATCAACAGATATCACATAGCACGTTGGAGCAACAAATTGCACAAAAAATAAAGAGGGGTGGAATCCTCCTCTCGTGTCTAGTGATCCCTTACAGAGGGTAAAGGTAGACTCTCCCTAGGCAATTCTAACATGGATGCATGAGGTTAGCTCACTAATGCATCTAGACTCGAGCAAAGGTTCACCAAACCAAACCTCGCACCAAAAGGCAAAAGGTCATCAATCCAAATGCCCCAAGTCGGAGTCTGAAAGTGATCCCCTAGACATTGCTACGCGCACGTGCCACGCAAGCCACACATGTCCAAGTGGATCGATCCTAATTCTAATAGAAGAGTGGACAAGCCACCAAAAGTAAAAAAGGTAGGGTCAAAGTAAAATACATATGCATCGTATGAAAGTGATTCCCTTTGAGAGAGGGATTCAAACATCAAACATTTTCGAGGCTCTAGGTAGATGCACACCCACCCCAATGCAGCGGTACAAGTAAATAAATAAACAATAATTCATTCATCATGTACGCTGATGTGTAAGGAGTGATTGCAATCGGAAAACCCCTAAAAGAGAAAAGAAAAGGAATGCAACCTAAAACATCCAAATGTGATATATAAGAAAGTTAGAAGAACGAAATAATCAACTCAACTGGCCTTCGGACCCTTAGGAAAATCCCTTGAGTCGCCATTGTCGCTACTTCCATTTTTTCGATTAGTTAATGGTGGAAAAGAGGGAAAAGATTTTTATTTTGGTTTTTGAAAAAGAAAGGGAAAGGGGTCATGGGACTACAAAATGCGAATGGTTTGGACCCAAAACAAAAGTCTAGAAAAGGGTTTTTAGAAAAAGTTTGGAGTCGCCACTTGGTATGGAGTTTAGGTGTACCAAGTCACCAAAAAGATTTAATTAATGAAAACAAAGAAAACCCTTTTTAGACGACTCCTGTGTCTTTGAAAACTAGAGAAAAGGTTCTGGTCACTCTGAAAGAAGGGAAGGCAAAGATCTGATGTTACTCGCCTCTAAGGCACCCTTCTAACCTAGCCAAAGCTAGTTGCAAGATTTAGTTGAAAATTTCCTAATTCTAACTTCAAATTTATCACATTTGATGTTGTCTATATGGATGCAAAACCTAAACCTAATGTTGGATCGAGGGGCAAATGTCTCCTTGAGGTGTGATTGGAATTGATCACATTAGTTGTGTCATCCATTTTGATCCCTCGAGGAGGTCACAAAAAAAATGCAAATGATGAGACTCGAATGAACAAAAAGATAGGGTTTTCAAAATGCAATTTTATAAAGTATTGAGAAAAGAAATTGGATTTTGAAAAGGTCACTTAAGTGCAAAGAGGAACTTGAATTTCCAAAAAGATGCAATTTTAAGAAAAAGTGGCTTTTTGACTTTGAAGTGCTAAAACATGAATAAGAAAGTTTGATTTTTAAAGAATGAATTTGATAGCCTTTAAAAATAATGCACGTGTATGTCCCAAAGAGGGATAATGCAACATAACGGGTGCTGGGGACTAAGTTCAGACTTTGAATCTTCCTTTCATAGAAGGTAATAAAAGCTGCGGCTAAAAAAGCCATACTCTTTCCCTAATTCAAAGGGTAATGCCTTAAATGCACTAATCTAATAAAAGAAAACTAAATGAGATGTTTACATGGATGGGGGAATAGTGACATGCAAAATGGGAAAGAAACTCTAAAAGTGACAAGTGTGAAATTTGTATCTAATGCATGAAAGGCGCTTAAGGGTCTAGCATTGGACTAGCCTCAAAAGGGTTCTCACCAACATTGATTAGTGAGAAATTGAAGGAAGACCACAACTAGCGTTGGACTAGTGTGGTGACGTCAATATATTTACACAATAATCATGTAGACATGATAATAAAGCAAATAAACACATAAGACACATAAACACATAACACATAGGCATAATGTCTAGATGCAAGACCCTAGGAAAGCAAGTAAACACATAATCATGCAAGCATGCAAAATAAGCATATAAAAACTAATTATTACATTGGGGGAAACCTAAATACATTCTAAGGGAAGAAATTCGAAATAATAATCTAACTATTACATCTTCTAGAATAAATACACTTTTTGCCAAATTAAACCTATCTATTACAACTTGGCATCCAAGGCCTCCAAATGATTTACTCAAAAATTAAATAACATAAATAAAGACTAGACATGAATAAAAGCAAAGGAAAACTTAATTTAAAACATGCAAAATCATGCAAAACACATAATAAGCACATAATAGGGGAAAGAAGTTACCATCCCTTGATGTGAGGCCTTAATTGAATCCTTAGATGATGGGCATGATTATCTAAGACTCAATGTGAACAAAAGGGATCAAGGTACCAATTTAAAGGAAAAATCAATCAAAATTCAAAGAAAGGGTATCTAAACAGATTCTGCAAGCAAACAGATAATAATAGGAAGTAGAGTAAGATTCTGGAACAAAAGAGCATGAAATATCAACGTAATACAAAAAACGTAGAGGTTACGCTGACCGTAAACGGAAGAACCGCAACACACCGCATGTGCAAAAATCAAAGACCAGAGAGGAAACGCGGACCGGAAACGCGGACTCAGCCGCGTTTCTTCCCATCTTCAAAATATCAGGAAGATTGCTTCCAGTTTTTCAGACAATATCACAAAACAAAATCCTCAGAGGCAAAGGGATATATTTAAAGCATCAAATATCAGCATTCAGATCATATCAAAACAAGCTAAAATCGAAGAAGGCCAAATCTTAAGCATCAGCATCATCAAATAGGCAAAAAGGGGAAGGGAAGAACCGTAGGATAGAAACGAGGACAGTTACGCATGGACCTCGTAATGTCCCGCCGCTTCTTCACATCTTCAATATTCAAGAGGAAACGGAGTTACGCTGAGTGATCCGCGTAGTAGTCCGCATGCTTTTCACATCTTCAAAACGCGAAGAACATTTTTCCAGAAATTTCCAGAATCACAAAAAGATCATCACGTAAGCATCAAACGCCTAATTTTAAGTTTAAAACAAGTCTAATAGCCTTAACAAGGCTTTATAAACACAACATGCTCATATAACAGCTGATAATCATCATCAAATATCCCAAAATAAAGAAAACTACTCAAGACCTTGGTTCCACCAAAAGGCCCAAATCTCGACATAATTTTACGATCAAAAACAAGAATAGAGTATAAGTGTGCTACCCGAATCTAGCTTGAATAAAATGAAGGAAGAGGCAGAAATTCCAAGAATAAGCTCTTCAAAGGTGAAACCCTAGCTTTTCTTTTCTTCTTTCTTTTCCTTTTTTTCTCTAATTCCCAGCCGCTTTTTCTCTTTTTTTCTCTCTCAAAGCTCTCCCATTTCTCTTTTCTCTCAGATTTCCAACCTTTTCCACCTCTTTGTTAAACCCTAATCTAGGTTATTTATAGCCACCCAAACCTAGAACTAAGGGTTTTGATGTTCTTGGATGAGGTGAGCTAATCTTGAACGTTAGATCGTTGTTAGGGTTTAGGGGTGAGTTGGGAATGTTTAAATAGGTCTCTTATCGCCCAAGCATCGAAAATACAGCTGGAAAAGGTGATCCAAGCTTCTGAAAAACTGCCATTTTTTTTTTCGCCGACGTTACGCGGACTAGTTACGCGGACTCACCCGCGTAACTGGTCCGCGTTTTGACTTTTCTCCCTTTTTTTTTTTTTTTTTTTTATATTTAAGAAAAACCTACAAAAATGAGGAAAATGCATTAGAATATTCAAAAATAAATAACTAAATATTAATAGATAAAAACATATGAAAACAAATGAAATAGTCAAAATTTGGTGTCTACATTAAGGATTTATGATGTATTGTTGATAGTTTTATTTGATGTTTTAGCATGCTAAACACCCTACTAAGTATTGGAAATAATCTTAAAAGTTCGATTGTAACAATCAAGGGGAAGTTGGGTTTGTGACATGAAATCAGAAATGGAATTCAGCCAACTTTCCGAACTTGCTGGTGATTATAGAAATTGAACTAGAACTTAATCTTTACACCGTTGGAAAGATCTATGAACCTAGTTTTAAACTCCACTGACGGAGCTCAACTTCGATTTTTCTACATCGAGTTATGGCCATTCTTCAGAGACTGTTCGACCAATCTACTCCTAACAGACAGTTTTCTAGTGTCTCTGTTTTTACCAATTTTGACCTTGATTTAGTATGATTTTGTGTTCAATCTCTTCATGAAAGTTATAGGTTTATGTCTTAGCTTCGAAACGCCATAAAATTCATCCCAATCCGATAACCACATCCACAGTTATGATTAAAACACTAAAGGATGGCGAAACTGTTGATTGTTGTTTTCCTTGCCACAATTGTTTCTTTCATTCCTCTTGATTCGTATGCACCCTTGTCGTACCCCGACCCACTTAACTTGTGATTCTACTATATTTATAAGATTCTTCATTTGTGTTACATTTATGTTTTGGATTGGCCATCTTATGGCTTTTGTACATCAAATTTGGGAATTTATTACTAAGCAAAGAAACTACTAGCATAGACATTTGGTCTTTTGTGGTTGGAATGGCTAAAACTAAATGATTTTCATTTCACTTGCTATTAGACTTGGAAGGTGGGAGCAAAGGAGATTTGGGTGCGAACGTTTGGAGTTATTTTACTTAAATTGGTGAGTGTTCCTTGCATGTGTGTGAATAAACTGCTTAAGTGTGAAACACTTCATGACGGATTGCTCATGTGACATATTAACTGCTTTTAAATGCTTTCAATGATTATGTGATGGGCGAGTGTGTACTTTATCGCACTCGGCCTACTTTTCATTTTACTGTTCAACTGTGTACCTTTCCACTATTTGTATATTATTTGTGCATGACTGTAGGCCATGTGTACTAAGACATAGGCTGAACAAGGCCTTTCCCCATTCGTTATCGACCTATTCGAGCCAGAAGCGGACTCGGTCGGGTAGGTTGGTAACTTAGGGCACTGTACGGTGTACTCGAGTATTACCACTGGGAGTTATAAGGAGGAGTAGGGGGTTGAGTGTTGGACAGGATGGACTGCAACTGCTTCCAGTGGAACTTGTATCCTTTCATTGAGAGTTTTCTTAGTTTATGTGTTTTACACATTTTATGCTTCCAAACTGAATTATATTGATCTATTGAGTGCTTAACTGATATATATATATTACTCCACTATTACTATGAGATTTGCATGATATTAGGATCGCTCACTGGGCTTTAACTCATTCCTTCCAACTTTGTTTTTCCTTAGCAGGGTTTGAGATTGAGAGCCTTCAAGGGTTGCACTAGGTCGATTGGTTTGGAGACTTAAACTTGTATTTTGATGTAACCCTTGTGTTTTGAATTGTACTTATGGAATTCTAAATGGATAAATTTGTGTATCTGTAATTATAGTTTGGGACGCTTGTGGTTTGATAAGAAAGCTTTGGGTTTTAAATGTTTCATTTGACTGGAGGATATTAAAGTTATTTTGTTATTTGCAAGTGAATTAAGGAACTATAGTGAGTCCCGGCAAGAGTTAGGCAGGCGGCCCGTCGAACCCTTTGGTTCGCCTTAGGGGGAGGTGGGGCTGTCACATATTTCCTCTCATTTCCATCAGTCAAATCTCATTTATTCGGACACACCTTCTCAACTACTCATATTAGAAAAATCTAAATCCATACTTTGTTTTGAAATAAATTCCAAAATTGATATCACAAACTGGTTTATGAACCTTTTGCAAACCGTGCTATGTCAACATTTCACATCAGCAATTACAATCCCTTTTGATCCCAAATTTCTTCAAAGACCCTAAAACTGATCTTCCTCACCTTCTGAGCAAATTGATCATGATATTTTCATCAAAATAGTAGCTTTAGTCCTCAGCATCTCATTTCTCATCTCACTCAGTACTTGAAACACACACACACATCACAATGGTTTGAATTCGGGGAGGGTCTTCAGCCACCGGACGCAAGTGTACTCTCAGGGATGAAGAAGTACAAACTCCTATTGCTAAGCGGACTTCAAATAGGAAGAAAAAAGGTTCTGCAAGTACCCAAAAACCTCATACTAATCAGACTAATTCTCAGGTTTCTTCTCAACCCCTTCTATTGCCTCAGTTTATTGATGATGAAGTTAAGAAAAAATTTGCTTTGTTTTCACAAAAAGCTTCATCATTCAGAGATCAATGAAGTTCCGTAAAATTGATCTCGATTCTGTCCTTAAACTTTTTGAATTTCAGAAATGGTCTCACATTATCACAATGCCTAATGTCTACTATCCTGAAATGCTTTATCAGTTTTTTGCTAACCTTAGGAAAGGCATTGCACGTAATGAAATAAGATCGCGTGTTAGTGGGGTAGACCTTGTGTTTGATCTTGATCTTGTGAATGAGATTTTGAAAACTTCTATTGAATATGGTTGTAGAAGTAAAATTGCCAATTTTTTCTCCTATGAAGAAAATCTGACAACTATCAATCATTTTAATGCTGAAAAACTAATGTCATATTTTCAATCTCCATTCCAAACTCCTGCTGATGCTGAATTAAAGGACCTTTCTCTCAAAGATTTGATCACTTTCTCAATCATTTCAAATCTTTTGGTTTCTACTGATGGGTATCGTACTGATGCAAACAAGATGGAAGTGTTTCTGTTTTACTATTTTGTTAAAAAAATTTGCATTGATTTTGATTTTGTCATGTGCAAGTTCTTGTTGAAATTAAGTACTGATATTCGAAGAGAGTTATCTTATGGGAAGTTTTTAACTCCAATCTTTGAGTATTTTAAAATTCCTATCACAGGAGTGAGTCCAAAGGACTCTTCTACTTATGTTTTCACAAAATTTTATTTTCAAAGGAAAAATCTGAGATTTTTTGATGGTCATTGGTGTACAAAAGAGGCAATTTCTGAATCTAGTTCTAAGCATGGTCATGACACACCAATCACTCCCAATACTACACAATCTCTTCGTTTCACTCCTGATGCTTTCGTTCATCTCAGAAAATCCTCTTTTAAAACCAATTCTTCTTAGTCTGAAGTAGTTGTATTGCTCACAAAGCTTAAAGATCATGTTACTTTTCTTGAACATGGTCTCATACTCACCATGATTCCTGAGTAGCAATCTGAGTTCTTGGACAAGAAAAATTTATTGTTTCCAACTACTATGCTTCACATGCAAAAGAACCACATCCTGACCCCACTCTTGGCACTCAAGAAGTCACGGGTTCTCAGACTCCTCACCGTGATCCCTCTATCTCTGAGAAGGGCAAGGAACAAGTTACTGTTGAACCTGAAGAAGAAGATGATGAAGACACCGAGGAGGAAGACCACTCTGCATTTCGCATCACCAGAAGAAGGTCTGAACCTAAGGCTACATTCACTCTTTAGGAACTTTAGGATCATTTGCACTTCACCATTAGGATGCATTCTTTCTGTTTTGTTCCCCTTTGTCAATGGATGAAGTGTATAATGTATTAAATACTTTACTACTTTCATTATTACTACTTTGTATTAAGTATTAAGTATTTCTGTTGGATATTTTAGATATTCAATATTGTACTAATTCAGTATTCTGTTCTTGTTATATGGTAATTATGGTATTGTATTGAAGTTTGTATGGTGCTGTTGTTTTGCTACTGATTTTGGTTTTGTGGATGTGTGACAGCCTTGTATTGCTTTATGGTCTTATATTGATTCATTCAAATTCTGATTGTGAATTGAATGACACATTAGATGATATTGATCTTAGATTTCTGCTATTTGGATTTGTAACACATTTGGTATTAAAGATTTTAGTTATTTGGAATTATGACTTATTTGGTATTAAAAATTTTAACTATTTGGTATAATTCATTCAGCTATTTGTTTGATTCTTTTTGATATGACAAAAAGGGGGAGAAGATTGTATTGATTATATTGGCTTGGATGAATTTTTGAATTTTTGTCTTGGATGAATTTGATCAATTTATATGGTTGATCTAGTAAGGGGGAGTTATGGTTTGGATATGGTCGAATGATTTGAATCCTCAATTTATATGAATTATGCTTAAAACATAAGTTGTGTATGATTCACAAAATGAGGGAGAGTTATATACATTTTCTTTATCAAAAACTTTCATTTTACCAAATGAATTCAATTGTTTTGTCATCATCAAAAAGGGAGAGAATGTAAATCGTAATCCCAATTTTGACAATTACAAAATAATTGAAGAAATCAATTTAATATTTTCCATTGAGAATATTTGCAACTCAGGTTATTACTGGAAATGGTACAATTGAAGAACTCAATCAAAAAGAGCAAAAGACGTTAAATTCTGTCGGACGCTCAATAGCACGTATCGGACGTCCGATAAAAATCGAGAACACTCCATTGGACACTCAACTTGAAGCACCGGATGTTCGATAGAAAGGGGGAGTATCGGTCACTCGTATCGGACGTGTATCAGCATCACCGGACGTCCGATCGAATTCAAGAAAATTACTGAACTCTCTGACCGCTGTCAGACGCAGGACACATCGGACGCAGAAAAATGCATCTGCCGTCCGATAAAGATCGAAACAGCCTTTTGAACGATAACACGGACGCATAACATTGTATCGGACGTTTGACAGCTCCAACGGCTAGTTGACTCTTCAGCTGCTTTCTATCCGTTGACAACCATTATCAATGCACTTTTTGGTCTCCTTTAAATAAAGCCCTGTTTGAACTTCAAAGTAACTTTTGTACACTTAGAATACAAGTTCTTAAGAGTGATTTTAGCAAGAAAATACTCTTCTAGTAATAATTGTAGTTCTTGATAGTGTGAACTAGTGAGCAAACTTTTCAATTGTGAGTGAATTCTTCAATAGTGTAGTTTTGAGAGGGTTATCCGAGAGATTGTAAAATTTCCTAACTTGACTGAGTGTTGATTGGGGCAAGGAAGAAGTAAACCTTCCATTGTACATAAGATTGGTTGAAATTCATCAAATTGAAGTTGTTTGTGTTGAGACTTGCTCTTCAAGCTCAAGAGGAGTTTTGAAGAAAATTGGTTTGATTACTCTCATTCTTATTTACAACTTACTTTACGATTCATCTATTGCTATATCTTCTATCTTTCTTGATTTCTATTGTTCATTTCCTTGATAATTTGATTGTGTAAACATTTCTTATTGTGAAAAAGGGACATCATAATTTGATTAATTTTGAATCAACCTAATTCACCCCCTCTTAGGTTGTCTTTGGGCCTTACATAATCAAACACGAACGTATCACCACATTAGTATTAGGTGTATAACACGTTAGATTAATCGTCGAGCGCTTCTTTGGACAATTTCTGGTGAACTTTTGGAGGTAATATTTCTCATTTTTAAATCGTTTCACTTTTATTATAACTAACCTCACAAAACAAGAATTTGTACCTCATGATATTTCTGAAAAGAACTGCTTATCATGCGCAATGGATATTAAAATACATCTCGAATCCATGGGTCTTAGCAAAACTATTATTAGAGATAATAATGCAACAAGTCAAGAGTAGACCAAAGCCATGATATTTCTCCATCATCATTTGGATGAAGGATTGAAAACGGAATATCTTACGATCAAGAAACCACTTGATCTTTGGAATAGTTTGAAAGAAAGCTATAGCCACTTGAAGTTAGTCGTTCTTTCAAAAGTCAGGTATGATTGGCTTCACCTATGACTACAAGATTTTAAAACTATTGGTGAATATAACTCAACCATGTTCAGAATTATCTCTCAGTTAAAATTATATGATGAAAGTGTGGCTGATGAGGATATGTTGGAAAAAACATTCTTCACTTTTTATGTCTTGAATATGCTCCTGCAGTAGCAATATCGAGAGAAATATTTTAGAAAATATTCTAAATTGATTGCATGTCTTTTACTGATTAAGCAAAATAATGAATTACTACTGAAAAATCATGAATTCCGACCAATTGGTGCTAGTCTATTCATTGAAATGAATGTGACCCAGTTTTCAAACTCTGCAAGTGGTCGTCGTTGTGGTTGCGGAAGAGGCCGTGGTCGTGGACTCGGTCGTGGCAGATATATGTTGTACCACAATGATCATTACTATGGCAAGAAATAAAATGACCCCCAGAAGAGGAAAAATGATAAGAAAGGCGAAAAAAAGAAAAATTATAAAGATAAATGCTATCGATGTGGTATGAAAGGCCATTGGTCCCGTACCTGTCATACGGCGGAGCACCTTATTGAGTTTTATCAAGCATCATTGAAAAGAAAGACAAAGGTGTTAAGACAAACTTTATTGACCAAAAGAATATCTATGATGATGATGATTTTGCTAACGTTGATATAGCACATCTTGACGTGGGCGATTTCTTTGAACACCCTGAACGTGCAAAATGATCCGATGTCAAATACTCAATTTACTTAACATTTTGTTCTTTTGTTATTTTCACATCTTTTATGTAATTTTCTTTTGAGTTATGTAATTTGTACATTTTATTAATATTTACTTTTATTTGTAATTTTCTTATCATTTCTTTCTGAAGAAGAGAGGGATACCAAATATTTGGGATTAAATAATGGTGATGATAAAATTCGTCTCATTGATAGTGCAACTACACATACCATACTTAAACATAAAAGGTACTTTTCCCATTTGAATATGGAAAAAACGAATGTGAATACCATTAGTGGTAGTGCTAAATTGATTGACGGCTCCGGAAGAGCCACTGTATTTCTCCTCGAAGGAACTAAAATTATGATCGATAACACACTATTATCTGCTAAGTCTCAAAAAAATTTGCTGACTTTTAAAGATATCCGCTGAAATGGTAATCATGTCGAGACGATAAATGAGACAAATGGTGAATATTTATTAATTACAGATACCATTTCTGATAATAAATGTGTATTGGAAAAAATTGCATTCTCTCTCTTCTGGTCTATATTATATGAAATAAATGCAATTGAAATTAATCATCTAAAAGACCAGAAACCCTCTAATCCCAATGATTTAATGATTTGACATGATCCTTAGACATCCTGATTGCATAATGATGAACTGAATAATTGAGAATTCACATGGCCATTCATTAAAAGGTCAAAAGGTGTTAAATTCAAATGAATTCTCATGTGTTGTTTGTTCTCAATGAAAATTAATTGTTAGACTATCTCCAATTAAAGTAGGAATTGAATCTTTTACATTTCTAGAATGAATTTAAGGTGATATATGTGGGCCTATAGATCCACTATATTGACCATTTAGATAGTTTATGATGCTAGTTGATGTATCAATAAGATGGTCACATGTATGTTTATTATTCACTTGCAACCTCGCATTTGCAAGATTGTTCACTCAAATAATAAATTTACAAGCACAATTTCCTAATTATCCAATTAAGAAAACTTATCTAGATAATGCTATTGAATATTCATCACATGCATTTGATGATTATTGCATGTTTGTTCGAATAACGGTTGAATAACCTGTACTTCACGTTCACACACAAAATGATCCAACTGAATCATTCATTAAGCGATTGCAATCAATTTCTAGACCATTATTAATAAGGTCTAAACTCCTATTTTCTGCTTGGGGACATGCTATTTTATATGCAGCAACACTTGTAAGAATCAGGTCGACAAGTTATCATACTTATTCTCTCTTACAATTAACTTTTGGCCATGAATCCAATATCTCTCATTTCAGAATTTTTAGGTGTGCAGTTTATGTTCCCATTGCACCGCCCTAACGTGGAGGACCCCGTGGCCGATGTGGAGGAAATGGCAGTTGGAGATGAGGGTTCGGCTCATGAGAACCCCTCTGAAGAGGAGCCGGTTGAGGAGGAGCCAGTTGAGGACCCCTCTGAAGAGGAATCGGTTGAGGAGGAGCCAGTCGAGGACCCCTCTGAAGAGGAGCCAGTTGAGGAGGCCCAGACTAGCGGCTCGGCCTTGAACTAGATTAGGAGTGCAACCTTTTGACTTTTGTTTTTATCTAGGGATTAGCTGGGGTGAGGCTCGTGAAGCCTGTGATTGTAATTGCTTGACTAATTACATTTTGTTGGCACGGGTGTGCTGTATTTTGAACATACCCCATGACTTGTACCCACCTGTAAATTTTGCATATGTTAATATATGTTCATTATCATTATTCCAAATGGTTCTAATCTTGAATGTTGGTTTTAAGACATTTTCTCTTGTGTAATTATTTTCATGTTGCATTTAGACATCGTTAAGACTATGGAAGCCCAAGGTCGAGGTTGAGGTCGAGATCGAGGACGCTGGGCGTAGCCTCAACCTCGAGCTTCGGCCGGGACCAAAAGTGGAACTGGTGGTGGAGATGTAGACCAGATGGCTACGGCTATCAATAGAATGACTGATATCTTGGAGCGTCTGGCCGACAATCAAGGCCCTGGTCAACAAAACCAACCTATAGGCCCTGAGCATGGAGAAAATAGAGCACTGGAGCGTTTCCTTAAGTTCATACAGCCTAAGTTTCTAGGAGGGGCAGATTCTGATATAGCGGAGAGTTGGTTCGAGAGGATGGTTGACATTTTTGCTGTCTTGAATTATACTGAGGAGAGACGAGTGGTGTTCGCCACCTTTCAATTTGAGGGTCCAGTTAGATCGTGGTGGAATGTCATTAGGGCTAAATGGGAGAGAAGCACCGTGAGACTCTGGGCAAATTTTAAAGGGAGTTTGATGAGAAATTTTGCCTCCTATGATCCAAGAGAAAAGAGAGGATGATTTCATAAGACTGAGACAGGGAACAATAAGTGTGGCTGATTATGAGACTCAGTTCACAAAACTCTCAAATTGCACTGAGTTAGTGGCCAATGGATCAAGAGGGATTAGACGATCTGCATAGGGCTTAATGTTGAAATTCAAGAGTCTCTAGCCGCGGCCCAAATTAATACTTTTACTGAGGTTTTGGAAAAAGTCCAAAGGGTGGAAAGTGCTAGATTTCAAGTGAGAGCTTTTCATGCCAAGAAAAGAAATGCCCCGAGTGGTAGCCGTGTAGGGCCAGTGGATAGAAATGTGTCGGCCCCTAAAGTTGGAAGAGATTTAGGAGGAGTACGGTTGCCTCTAGAGGGTCTGGGAGCCACTGGGGGCTGATTGAACTACAACACAAGGAGGTTCCGTCGAAAGGTGTGGATATTGTGGAAAATCAAACCATACAATAGATGATTGTTGAGGAAGCTGGAAAATGCTTGCCGGGAGTACCGAGCATCGATTAACCGTCCGGCTGACGTCTTTGGAGATAGTTCACAATCATCTTCTAGGTCGACCTCTAAACAGTCAAGTGTAGGAGACAATCGCTCGAGGGTACCCGCCAGGGTGTATGCCATGAACCAGCACCAGGTCCCCGATCCTACAGAAGTGATTGAAGGTACGATTCCCATATTTCACCGTTTAGCAAAAGTTTTAATTGATCTCGGGGCAACCCATTCCTTTGTAAATCCTACCTTTATAAAGGGCGTGGATGTTAAACCTGAAAAACTTCCATATGATCTAGAGGTTAGTATGTCTACGGGAAATCAGAGACTGTTGTCTAGCTCGGTTTATAGAAATTGTGATATTTGGATGGGCGAACGAAAATTGCTAGTGGACCTGATAAGTCTGGAAATCAAGGGCTATGACGTTATTTTGGAGATGGATTGGTTAGCCCGTCATCATGTCCAACTAGATTGTAAGACGAAGATAGTAGAATTGCATGTGCCGGGAGAGCCAACTTTAAATCTAGATGTAGGGGGTAGATTAGCATCTTCAACTCTTATTTCAAGAATTCGAGCTAGAAAATTGCTGAACAAGAGGGCGAAAGGGTTCTTAGCCTTTCTGATTAATACTTCTGGGGATAAAGTAAGGTTGGAAGATGTACCGGTGGTGAGGAAATTTCCTGATGTTTTTCCTGAAGAACTAAAATCTTTACTACCTGAAAGGGAAATAGCCTTTAAGATTGAGGTGACTCCGGAGACAACGCCTATTTCTAGGTCGCCTTATAGGATGGCTCCAGCTGAATTGAAAGAACTGAAGCTTCAATTACAGGATTTGCTTAAACGGGGTTTTATTAAAGAGAGCGATTCACCTTGGGGTGCACCGGTGTTGTTTGTTGAAAAGAAGGATGGAAATCTAAGATTGTGTATATACTATCGAGGGTTGAACGACGTTACCATTAAGAACAAATATCCCTTACCACATATCGATGAGCTTTTCGATCAGTTACAGGGAGCGGAGGTGTACTCTAAGTTGGATCTCAGACAAGGTTACTATCAATTGAGGATTCGAGAAGAGGACATACCCAAGACAGCTTTTAACTCAAGATACGGGCATTTTGAGTTGGCGGTAATGCCATTTGGGTTGACTAATGCACCGGCCGCATTCACGGATTTAATGCATCGAGTTTTCAAGTCTTACCTGGAGCAATTTGTAGTGGTGTTTATCGATGACATTCTAGTATTTTCTAAGACTCGAGAGGATCATGAACGACATTTGGGGATAGTGTTGCAAACCCTAAGAGAACATCAACTGTACGCGAAATTCAGTAAGTGTGAGTTTTGGTTGAAGGAAGTGACATTTCTAGGTCATATTATCTCTAAAGATGGGATCGCGGTAGACCCCACTAAGGTGGAAGCGGTGTCCAAATGGAAACAACCTGAGAATCCAACGGAGGTTCGGAGTTTCTTAGGTTTAGCTGAATGTTACCGTCGGTTCATTAAGGATTTCTCCAAAATAGCGGGACCCATGACTGAGTTAACCAGGAAGCGTAGCAAGTTCATATGGGACGCCAAGTGTGAAAGGAGTTTTCAGGAGTTGAAGAGACGGTTGACTGAGGCACCAGTGTTGGCTCTGCCCAATGGAAGAGATGGGTATGTGGTGTTCACGGATGCATCAAAGGAAGGGTTAGGTTGTGTGCTAATGCAAAATGAACGGGTTATAGCCTACGCTTCGCGGAAGTTGAAACCTCACGAGCAAAATTATCCAACCTATGATATGGAATTAGCTGCTGTAGTGTTTGCATTACGTAAATGGGGACATTACTTATATGGGGTGACGTTTGAGGTTTTCACCGACCATAAGAGTCTTAAGTATTTATTTTCCCAGAAAGAATTGAATTTGAGACAGCGTAGATGGGTGGAGTTTTTGGAAGATTATGATTGCACAATTAAGTACCATCTTGGGAAAGCTAATGTAGTAGCTGATGCTTTAAGTCGAAAGGTACAAGTAGCTGGCTTGATGGTGAAGGAATGGCACATGTTAAAGAGATTAGTGTTTGGAATCCCCATCTACAATCTAACAAGGTTGAGTTGGGAAACATTGTGTTGAGATCTACACTACTGGATAAGATTAGAAAAGTGTAAAAGAAGGCTCCCGAAATACAAAAGTGGTTGGAGAAGGTCCAGAAAAGGAGATTCCAGATTTTAATATTGGAGCGGAAGGAATTCTTAGGTATCGAAATCGAATAGTGGTACCGAAGGACGAGGAATTCAAAAGAGAAATATTGGAGGAAGCCCATCGATCTAAGTATACGGTACATCCTAGAGGAAATAAGATGTACCAAGATTTCAAAAGTCTGTATTGGTGGGAAGGCATGAAGAAGGAAATAGCCCAGTTTGTTTAGACATGCCTGGTATGCCAGAGAGTTAATGCAGAACATCAGAAACCCTCTGGATTATTGCAACCGTTGGAGGTACCTGTATGGAAATGGGAGGATATCACCATGGATTTTGTATCGGGACTGCCAAAGACGCAAAGAGGTCATGATTCAATTTGGGTTATCGTAGACCGTCTGACTAAGTCTGCGCATTTCCTGCCTATAAGTATGAAGTACTCAATGAAAAAATTAGTCAAATTGTACATGGATGAGGTCATAAGGTTGCATGGTATCCCTATGAGCATAGTGTCAGATCGAGATCCGCGGTTTGTGTCGAGATTCTGGCAAAAGATGCAAGAAACATTAGGGACTAAGCTAAATCTCAATACTACTTACCATCCTCAAACTAACAGTCAATCAGAAAGGACAATTCAAATTCTTGAGGACATGTTGAGGACTTGTGTTCTGGACTTTGGGGTTAGTTGGAGCCAATATTTGACCTTGGTAGAATTCGCTTATAATAATAGTTTTCATTCATCCATACAAATGGCCTCATATGAAGCCCTTTATGGTCGTAAATGTCGGTCACCGATTTACTGGGATGAAGTAGGGGAGAAGAAAGCCTTAGATCCGACTACGATCCCTTGGATAGAAGAAGTTCGAGAAAAGGTCAAGTTAATTCGGCAGAGAATTTTAACTGCCCAAAGCCGTCAAAAGAAGTTATGCGGACAATAGGAGAAAAGATTTGGAGTTCGAGGTGGGAGATCAAGTATTCCTTAGAATTACTCCTTTAAAGGCAAGGTTGATGGTAGGAAAAGGAAAGAAATTGCAGCCAAGATTTGTGAGACCGTACACCATTCTTGAACGGGTCGGAAATGTAGCTTATAAGTTGGATTTACCAACCAGTCTATCCCGTATTCATAATGTGTTCCATGTGTCGTTTCTTAAGAAATACCACCCAGATCCATCTCACATACTCCAACCAGAGGATATAGAACTTGATGAAGCTTTAACCTATAAAGAGAAACCTGTGAAGCTTTTAGACCGAAAAACCAAGGAGTTGAGGAACAAGCAAATTCCTTTAGTGAAGGTTTTGTGGAAGAACCATGATGTCGAGGAAGCTACGTGGGAAGTTGAAGAGGATATAAGGAGAAAGTATCCTGAGCTGTTCTTTAATTCAGGTATGAAGTTCGAGGACGAAATTCTTTTAAGGGGGGAAGGTTGTGAGGACCCATACCATTTTTCATATTTTTGTTTAAATTATAAATTTAACATCGACTTTAACACAAATGGTTTGCCAAGGTGTTTACATGGTTTGTTTTACTACTCAAAGTGTTTTGTTTTAACTCTTTTGTTTTATAAGTCTAAAAACCCTAATCTGAAATGTAAACCCTAGTTTGCTTCGGAAACCCTAAACTTCGTTAAAACCCCAATTTGTATGTGGAAAAGTGGTTTCGTAAAACCCTAGTTTCGAAAATGAATCTAAGTTTTATGTCCAACTACAAGTTTGCTGCCTCTTTGATTTTATGTGTGTTAATGCATGATTAAGAAAAGTGATTAAGATTCTTAGGTGATTAGTAGCCTAAATGGGTGTAATTAAGCTTTGATAGACTAAGTTAAATTGAGCACCTATGGAGTAATTTGATAGGAAAGGAAATTACTTGGGCAATGGTGAAAATAACCTAAGTTGTTGGGTTAATTGGCATGATAATTTTGACCAACCTTTGACTACACAAGAAATATCTAGGTGATGATATCTCTTAGCTATTTTATAGCATAAGAGAGCCGGCCAAGCAAGGAAAAAAAGAAGAGGGAAAAACTGTGGAGAAGGGGAAGGAAAAGAAGAGAAAAAAAGAGAGGAAAAACAAAGAAAAAGCTTGGGGTTTCTTTCAAATTTCAACCATCCAATCTTGATTTGGAGCTAGGAGGTGAAACTTGCACTTGAGAACTTGGGATTGCACCAAGAACATAAGCTAGAAAGGTTTTCTTCCATCTTTACAAGCTGGAATTTTAATGGAGATTATGAAATTGTTGGATTTTGTGGTTCTTTTAGCTTGATTCATGCTTATGCTTAGCTTTTGAGATGATTCTACTGATTGGTTTGGTTGATTTCTCTGTGTTTATGCCTAGCCATGAATATTAGTTATGGTTAGGGTTAGGGTTCTTGATTTCAAGTTTTAATGTTGGAAGTTAAAGCTTGTGATTGTTGGTTGGATGTCATTAATGCTTGTTCTTAGCTTAACTTGTGAAGTTATGGTGTAAATTTGGATGATTTCATGCCTTCAATTCTCGGCCAACAAGACGGTTTAATTTTACATTGTTGCTTCCATTGTGCTTCCATTGGTGTTTAATGAAAGCATTGAGCATTGTTTAATGTGTAGTTGGTGATTCGATTGCTAGATTGTGAATGGAATGGTTGAAACCCTAATAGGGAGGTGATGATTTTGGACCTAATTAGTGTACTTGGTCACTTAATTGGATGCTTGGTAAACTCGTGTTAGTGCATTTGTTGGTACATTAGTGCACAATGGTTGAGAAATGCACAAGTTCGAACCATTGGACGGGTGAAGCTTTTGATGTGTACGTATGTAATGTGTGTATATGTGTCGAGGGTAATGTGGGATGTGTAAGAGTTGCATTTGCATGTTTCTTATTGCATTCAAGTCATTGGATTTGCATGTGTGCGGTTTGGTTGGATGCAATGCATTTGGGCGTAAAATAGAAAAACAGGGATGACTGGACAGCCACTTTGACTCCATTTTACGTGTTGATCCTTTGTGATTTAGCTTTTGGCCAAAACACGAAAGTTATAGCCCTTCGTTCAATCTTTCCAACGCATCCAGAATTTCTTGATTTGGATCTGTGAGCACTGAGATATGATCGTTTGAATCAAGCCTGTCGGCAATTCTGAAACTGAAATTCCTGGAACTGTTTTTGCACTTTTGACCCAGAAGGAGTGAATCTGGGCAGAAGTGGTCTTCATGAAAGTTGTAACTTGTTCTCTCAGCTTCGAAAAAGCACCTCGTGCACTCTAATCCGATACTTGTAGCCTGAGTTATGAGTAACGGCGTGCAAGGTGTCAAAACTGTCTTTTTCACCTTTTAGTGTGTGTTTTCCGTTTTCATTCTGTTCTCGTCCGGTTTTGGTCTAATGCCCATGCATGTGCTCCTTTTGCTATTTTAAGTGTTTATAAGCATTTGTCGAGAGTTTAGTTCATTGAGTATATGCACGTCACCTCTTTTCACATTTGAAAATGGATTTTTCCAAATCTTACGAGATTCCTTTTAATTTGGAATCGAAAGGTTAATTGCTTGCATTTTCATATCTTAGGTGATTCCGTAGACATCGAAGAACGTGTTTGATCTTCTGACTTTTCTCGCTTGCTGTCAACTGTTGGTGAGTGTTCAAGTGCCTGTTGTTTAATGCTTGGGTGTAATGAAATTGTTTGAAAAGCATGCTTGTTTGATTTGGTGAACGTGTACTTTATCGCGTTCACTCTTACCTGAATTGAAGTTGTTGAATGCTTGTACTTGTGCTTGTTCTTGACATGTTAAGACCAAACGGTTGTATGTACCACACTCAAGAGAGTGGGAGGTACCTCTCCTCCCGTTTTGGTTAGATTCTGATTAAGTCGATTGGAGTGTAGTCTCGTCGACTCATTTACCAAGCGGTAGTATTTACCACGCTCTATGGAGCGGGTGGTGCCGCTCATCCCGACTTGGTTTAATGATAATGCTATTTTGACGAGCGGGCCCGGTACAGGGGGTGTAAGTAGACGGATGAGAGTAAAGTGATGTCTACGGTCAGTGAGATAGTAGTTGACGGAGTGTCAACATTCAAATTGTAAACTGCGGCTTGGAAGCGGACCGAAGATGGTTGTGGAAATTTCAGAAGGGTAGAACGGCAAATTGTATCCTTTTATCGTGATTCTTTTATATTGTCTTGTATGATTTCCAAGTTTTCTACTGTTATTGTTTTGTTACGATTTGTTACCGCTTTAACCTGCTTGTGCATGAATTCTTGACCTCACTGAGCTTTGCTCACCCTATAAGCTTTGTTTTCCTTAACAGGTCTGAAAGTGGAGCACGAGAATCGAGGAACCTAGTACTTTTGTAGGATTTCCTCTTTTGTATAAGCTTGAAGTTAATGGATGACTTTGATAGTTTATGGTATTTTGGAGTTATTATCGATGTAACCTTGATGAAATTTTGGGGTTTGTATTTTGTGAGAATTTGTCAGTACTTTTAATACCTTTTAACGATGGTTTCGTGGGTGAATGTTGTGATTGATATTTGGTTTCGTAGTGAGTCTTGGCGAGAGTTGGGCAGGCGGTCTGCTAACCCCTCTGGTTCGCCTTAGGGGAAAGTCGGGCTGTCACAAGAATGAAATTATTGAAAATTCAATAAATTCTGTCACTACAAGAAAAAGTTGGAACCGTAAAGAAATAATTGTTGATAGTGTTTTTGCATTTAACATAGCACTTGATATTATGGAAGAAGACGAGAATCATGAATTTAAATCGGTTGATAAATGTCACTGCGATCCAATCTGAATTGGATTGACTGGTTAAAAGAAAAGCATTTAGATCTGTGTCTAAACACTTGAAGGTGTTAAAGTAGTTGGTTATAAATGGAAATTTGTAAGGAAAAGAAATGAGAAGAATGAAATAATGAGATATAACGCAATGCTAGTAGCCCAAGGTTTTTTACAAAGATCTGAAGTTGATTATGATGAGACATATTCTTCAATAATGGATGGAATTATATTTGGATATCTTGTGAGTTTAGCAGTGCATGAAAAGGTTGATATGCATCTAATGGACGTAGTTACTGCTTATCTGTGTGGAATATTGGATAATAATATATAAATAAAAATCCCTGAAGGATTTAGTATAACTGGAACATGTAAACCAAATTCTAGAGAAGCTTATTCCATTAAATTGCAAATGTCTTTGCATGGATTTAAACAATTCGGACGTATGTGGTATAATCGCCTTAGTGAATGTTTACTTAAGAAATATTATGTTAATGACCCAATATGTCTATGCGTTTTCATAAAGAAAGATGGGTCCAATTTTGTAATTATTGTAATTATTGCCTTGGTTTACAAATTGAACGTTTGAAAAATGAAAATTTTGTTGACCAAACTGCTTATACCCAAAAGGTATCAAAGCTGTTCTATATAGATAAAGCACATCCGTTATGTGATCCAATGGTCGTTCAGTCACTTGATCTTACCAAGGATCCTTTTAGACTAAGAGAGGAATATGAAGAAATAATTGGTCCTAAAATACCATGTCTTGGTACTATTGGTGCATTAATATATATTGCTAATTATACAGGACCGAATATGTTATTTGTTGTAAATCTATTAGCAAGATTTAGTTCCTCTCCTACAAAGTGATGTTGGAATGATATTAAACATATTTTTAGTTATCTTCAAAGAATAGTTGATTTTGACCTGTTTTATTCCAATAAATCTCGACATGAATTGCTTGATTATGCTGATGTTGATAATCTATTTGACACACATAAAACGAGATCTCAAATTGGATATATATTTATATGTGATAGTATAGCCGTTTCATGAAAATTTACAAAACAGTAAATAACTGTCACTTTTTTGAATTATACTGAAGTGTTGGCAATCCATGAAACTAGTCGAGCATGTGTTTAGTTAAAATCAATGACCCATTATATTCGAAAAAATTATGGGTTATCATCTGAAAAAGAGAATCCTCTAATTATATTGTGTGAAGATAATGCAACTTGTATAATTCAATTGAGAGGAGGATATATTAAAGGAGATAGAACGAAACATATTTCACCAAAATTCTTCTTTATTTATGATTTGCAAAAGAATGGTGAAATTGATGTGCAACAAATTTGATCAGATAATAATTTGACAGATTTATTTACCAAAACATTGTCGACTGCAACATTCGAAAAATTAGTAAAAAAAAAAAATATTAGAATGCATCGGTTGAAGAATTTCAAATGATGTTTGGATCAGGGGGAGAAATAAATACACAATAATATTGTACTCTTTTTCCTTCACTAGGGTTTTTCGAAAGGGTTTTTTCTCAGTAAGGTTTTAACGAGACATATTTTTTGTGTAATAAACATCCAATGAAAAGTGGTGTGAAACAATTAAATATTATGGATGTCTATCACTTCTATCTTATCTCCTAGATAATGACACAATTATCACATTCTACGAGGTGATAAAGTTATCTTAACTTTTGAGAAGTACGACTTTTGAGGAATATGAATTTTGAGAAGCACGATTTACGAGAAGAAATCGTCTCTATCCTGATATTAACTACAGTTAACAGATGTATTTTAAACTCTCTATATTTCTCTATAAATAGGGACTCCCCCTTGTAATATAAAATGAAGAAAGTTCATTTGAATGAATAAAAGTTCAGTTTTCTCTCTACTTTTCTCTTTTCTTGAGTTTTTTTAGTTTTCTTAATTTTACTAGCCGAGCACTTACTACATAATCAAGCACGAATCTATCACCACGTTAGTATTAGATTTACAACAAATATGTCATTTTGGTTTGATTAATGGGCACATGCTCAACTCACATGTTACGTGAGGTATTGAGGTCATATGATTTTTCTTATTACTGTTCTCGCTTTGCCCTTACATATTTTGGCACGTGGGTTGAGTAGGTAACGTGGTCGAAAGTGTGATTTGGTACAAAATGAGATAATCCCTCTGCCTGAAAATGCTTATTGAAATTTGAAATTTCAACTATTAATGAAATTATTTTAAAATTATCCTTGAAAATTAAAAATTTAAATTTAAATTTAATATAAGATATAAATAAATATGAAAATAATATTAAAAAAAAGAATAAAAGTAAGATGACAAATATTTTGAAATATCTACGGTGAAAAACATGACAATCATTGCACGGGGAAGGATCAGCACATTTCATGTGTGAGAGACCAAAAAGGGTTTTCGTTAAAATCTAAGAGCATGTCCAATGGAGTGTAATGTGAGTTTCGACCCCACATTACACTCCAGCATGACATAGCCTCCCATTATGGCCATGTCATGCACATAATACATGGCCATGTCATGCACATGAGAAGTATAATGCAGATAAGACGATGTAATCCAACTAGAAACTACACGTGGGCCCAAATGAGAAGGACATTCATTGGCAATAGTAAATTTATTTTAAAAAAGTAACGATAAAAAACATGGACATTCACTAAATTATTATTTATATTTTATTTTATTTAAATTATGTAATATTATGTCATTGAGTTAAATTAATTAGATAGCATATTATTAATTAAGTATTGATTATTATGATATTTTTCCATTTGAAGTGTCATGTATTTGTTAATCTTATTCATAATTATTTTTTAGAAAATAATAATGTATTATTTTTGAGAGATACAAGAACATATATTATTAAAATGACAAATTAATAATTTTTTTATAGAATAAAAAATTAAGTATTAAAAAATTTAATATAATTTATATTTCATGGATAATAAAATTATTTTTGAAAAATATATTTATATATTTATAAGATATGAGTTATGCACTGTTAAAATAATCGTTTATTTTGATTGTGATCCATACTACTATACAATGTAGAGTAATCGATTGTAGATGGGAGTATAATAAAAGAATGAACTGTGGAATGTTGATGTGACGTGAGAATTACATCTGGAAAAAGGATGCCCATAAGGATTATCAAAGTCATTACACCGGATATTTTCCCGAGATTAATATGGGTTCGCCACGTAGCAAGTACCATGTTACTAGCACCACTACTGCCCGCTAGAGCCGATTAAGTCGGCTCATCCAAATCCAATTCCTCCCCACCACTCTCAGTCTCCACTCTTCACTCTCCTCTCCGGTCATTTCCCAATCAAGTTCTCACGCCGGCCACTATGGCTCAAGAGCCCGCCACCACCAGAAAGCTCAAAATCATAGCCGGAGCTGACTCCTTCGGCTGCACACTGAAAGACACCCTAGTCTCCCAGCTCCGCGATCTCAACATCGAAGTCGAAGACCTCGGCACCAGCAAATACTACTCCGTCGGCGAAGAAATCGGCCGGCGCGTCAGCCAAGCCTCCGCTAACCCTGACCCCTCCTCTGTCGAGACCCGTGGCCTGGTCGCTTGCGGCACCGGAGTCGGCGTAGGCATCTTCGCAAATAAATTCCCCGGCGTCTACGCGGCAACTTGTGTCACCCCTGAAGAAGCCCACAATGCCCGATCAATTAATAACTGCAATGTCCTTGCCGTATCCGGCATCTCGTCAGAGCCCGAAACTGCAAAAAAGATCCTCCAGAATTTTCTAGATACTCCGTTTAAATCCCCCTGCCCTGCCTTCGGGATGAACCCCTGGCCGGATGAAATCGAAACATTTCTGGAGAATTCTGTCTCAGAAATGTCGGGAATAGGAAAATCGCAGGAGATGGCAGATATTCCGTGTGACTTATGCTCATTGGTGAAGCATCGGAAGGAGGGGGATTTTACTCCAGTGGATATAATGCCGGGGGCGTCGATGAAGATCATCAGGGAGAATCCAACATCGGCTATAGTTCGATTTAAGGCTGGGGCGATGGAGCCGGCGCATCATCACACATTTGGGCATGATCTGGTGGTGATCAAGGGGAGCAAGAGGGTGTGGAACTTAACTAAAGGGACGAAGTATGATTTGGTTGCGGGAGATTACTTGTTCACCCCTGCTGGTGACGTGCATAGAGTTAAGTATTTTGAGGATACCGAGTTCTTCATCAAGTGGGATGGACATTGGGATATCTTCCTGGATGAGGATCTTGCTGCTGCCAATGCTGCTGCAGAAAAGGATGCCAATTAGTTGGTGGGATCTATCTGGGATGTAAAATAATGGTAAAAAAAATTGTACTACTTTCTAGTATGTCTCTTTGAGCAAAGTTGCTTGCTTTTTATGTTTGGGGTTTTATTTTGAAATATTCGATTAGGTTTATGTTTGGCTTACTGTAATATTTGCGTCCTGCTGTATCCTCAAGCCGAAAATGAGGAATATCTTTGTTTGTATTTGATATACATTTTTCTTGGACTACAAAAGCATCATGAAAAAAATTGTGTCATTTTTCGGTTAAAGTACATTTTAAGGGATTCTGATGATGAACAAGATGTTGGTTAATGGTGAAAAGGTGAGTACTGAAGCTGTTCAAATTACTATTCACATGTTGTATTATGACAGTGTGCTCTTCAGCTATTATTGTGAAGGTATTTTAGCTTTAGTATTCCAGAAAGAATAATATGGGGAAGTTGAGTATCCCTCTAGTCAAATGTGTGAGGTAAGGATTTAGATTTTCATTGCTCTTAAGTTTACTTGTTGCATACAAATCGAAGAGGAATGGGAAGGTCATCTTGTTTTAACAATATAGTTTTGGTTGAGAAACTTACAATGTAGAATGCAGATTGATTTTACTTTTTTGAGTAGCTTGCACATTGTCAAGTTTCTTTTTGAGAGTTATGCCTTTATAAATCCTATTGGATAGCCAAACAAATCAACAATGCTGTGTAGAACCATAGTCAGGGGCAAGAAAGTGCTCATATGTTCTAAACTTTGTGATACAATTTACTTGGAATTAACATAAGTTTTACGGAACATCAATTTCTTTTGTAACTTGGATCAATATATTCTCGAACGTTCAATTTATAATTTGGAATGAATCTTCAGCAATTTCTCTTAAGAGTATTCTTTTCCTACTTTATTCCTTCACATTCAAATTGTTGTTGATGTTTCAGATTTGGATTTGCATGCAGCAAATGGCTCAACGGCACAATACCCTTAATTCTTGTTTACTTTCTGTCTTGGTTATAGTGCCAAAACTATTCATTCTTTCATGTCAAGTGCATGAAGTTGTTGCTAAAAGATCATGAAGTGACTGTGATTTGGAGTATTATGCCTACTTATTAAACATTATCTTCATAGCAGCAATATCAAATTGTTTGGGATATGGTAACTGAAAAAGTTCCACTAAATTGATCAGCTTTCAGCCTTTCACTTGAAATTACTGCAGTTCAGATTTACAGCATGAGAGTTTGAGAAATGTTGCATTCAGCACTTAAATAGTAGCAAAATTGGAGTTTTCGATTGGGATTTTTTTTTCATTGAAGCAGATTACATGAACGAGATTTAGAAGATAATCCAAGAGAAGGTGAAACTTGATTGCCAAAGAAAATGTTGTCATTTGGAAAGTTCTTATATGGAGCAGATCTAAAATTGTATACTGAGGATATTTTCCAAATTTGTGTGCATGTTTTATAGTTGGGCTGCTGCATTGATAACTTTTGTTCTGGCCTTAGTGAAGCATGGCCTTGCACTAGAGATGAAATAAGATCAGCCATATCTTGTCAAATCTTCATCTCTAGTTTTTATTTGAAATTTTGGAGATCACGTAGTGTTCTCTCCAAGACCAACTTCCCTACCAAATTTTTATGTATCAGAGCATTATGGTAGCTTATGAAATGGAGAATATTGTCCAGAAACAAACTCCCTATCTGTGAGTCCTAGGTTCTCTCAATCTTTTGCTTCAACTTCTTCTGTTTCTTGGGTTTTTGCTCTATCTACTTTTAAAAGCATATGTTTTATTCGTGTATTCACCACATTCCTGAACCATCAATTCTACACTGCTCTATTCAAGCGTACAAATATTGGAATTTCCTGCATAGCTTCTCGAAATACAATAAAGCTTGTAGTGATTTTGCACTCCCTCCCCAAGTCTGTGTCTCAGCGGCAAACTGAATGTGGTTTGTGTGGAAGCTGAAATTAAGGTCCTGCATCATTTGTGAAGCTACATTGTTCATTTAACCCACCTTGGATAGATAAGGTATCTGTTGAGCATTGTACTTTTGAGCATAAATATGTTTTAAGTTTCAATTTGTATATGCGTTGTCTTCATTCTTTATTAATTGAAGTGCAGTGTATAGAAGAATAAAACATGGGCAGAACCAACATCAAAATTGAGCAAAGAAATAGAGAGTAATTTTATTTTGCAAAGATTGCATGCTTAGGGAGAAAAAGTGGTGGGGAGAAAACACATGGAGGAATTGAAGGATAGAAGAGAAATATATTCCTTGCTTTATATCTGCCATTAGTATCTTTTAACGGGGCACCAGCTTCTCTGGCTATCTGCGCTGCTTGATGTTGTCTGTCATCCGGAAATGGCTCTGGATGGTTTTTGTCTCATTATTTCAAGTCATTTTCTTCGTGGTTCTTATCTGTGCCGTATTTGGTACTTATGTGGATGCCTCTGCTGCCTTTGGTTTTCGTGTGATTCTTTTCTGTGCAACGGATGGTATTTGGGGATGCCTCTGTTGCCATCTGTAAATGTTTACTACGACTCTGAAGAACGTTGTTTGCTGGTGAATTTGTAAGTTGTTTTTCAATGTCCTGCATCTTGGCTTCCATCTCTGGAGTTCGTCTTTGTAGCTGTTGCTTGGTTGATTTTGCATCAGTTGGATCAGCTGAATAGGTTAAAAGGATTATTGACAACAGACAGTTAAAGTTAGCAGCAATTGATGTGATGCTTATCAGATGATGATTATTTTTTATTTTTTTGTGAGAACAGTTTGAAGCATACAAGCACTAAATGACTTTTAAGTAAAAACTCACATTATGACTATGTACAATGAAAGATACGAAAAAACTGAAATTGTTTGATTATCTATAATTTTCCACGTGTTCATCCCACTATGATGAATCAGAACATTGTAGTTGTTTGATAATACTAGTCTACCGCTTGATTCTTGATCAAATCATAATCCAGTTAGCCTGTTGATTTTTGCCGCTATCCTTTTTGCCAGAAACTGAATCTTGTATTGTGCCAGATAAAGTAGTAAACCCATCTTATGTGTAACTTAGCACAAACTTTATTTGGTTATGAGCATCAATATGGGGATTAACCCCAAGGTTTCTTAACCTGAGCAGCCATTAAATTATTCGCATCACCAACTTTTAACTATCGAACTATTTTCTGTCTCAAATAATTCGCTCGACTAACTAATCAGTGTAGTGGTACCCATTCTTGCAATTTAAGCTTGCAATTTAGACGATAAGCCTAACACATGCAATTTACATGTTCAAATTTAAAGGCAAATATGTCCATCACAGCAAGGGTCTTCTCAACCATGCAAGGACACATATACCGATTTGTGGGTGGACATGTTTACCTATAAATTTTAACATGTGAGTTGTGCGTTTTTGGCTTACCTTGTAGATAAAGAGCCAAATGTGATGAAATAGCCATCAATCTACTAATTAGTTAGTTGAGTGGCTTATTTGAAACTAAAAATAGTTGGAGGGTTAAAAATTGGCAACGAGAATAGTTGGACGACTGCTGAGGTATTTTGGCCACAATTTTCAGTTATAGGGTACCACTGTTTGTAAGAACATGTTAAAACTTAAAACAGAAAATCAAACCCAAAGAGATAGAAGAGGGCAGGGTTATGGGTTAAGCATTGGTGGGGGTTATTAATCCGACTGCACCCAGTGGCAGTGGCAGAAATAAATTGCCTCCTCTGACCCCATCAAAATCCATATAATATATATGTCAAAAATGACTTTACTTCCACAGTCAAAATTTGTTGCCCCCGCTATATTGCATTTGCCCAATACATATTAAGTTCTAGGAATCAAGAGTAAGTTAACCGCTTACATATTAAACAATGGATAAGAAAGAGAAGTCCCACATATCTATGAAATACTTATCAATAGTCAACCAACAGGTCCATGTGTTTTAAATTTTAATAAAATATCAATTTAATGTTATTATCTTTGTTTGTCATCCATTATGTTAATACATTTAAAAATAAAAAAATTCATTTCACTTTTCATAGATGGATTAAAATCAACCAATAAAAACTTCACTTGACTTTAACTTCTTCTCTTCTTCTTTCTCAATGTATTCTCAAAACACAAACCCATTTGAAAATTTTCCATAATTTTTTCTAAACATATCAATATTGCTAGCTCTTTCTTTATTTCATCTTTACAATTAGAGCAAATCTATTAGAGTCTTTGAGTGGGTAGGTGGCAAAACCCTTATTTTAGATATTTGAAATTTGGAAGTAACAAGTGATGAAATGGTCCTCCATCTCCATTAGGGAGTTGAGAGAAGAAAAGGAGAAAACCAAAAAAGAATTGATTATTAAAAGATAGTTGTTATTATTTCCTGATTAACACTTCAAGTCTCCAAGTATTCTTTTTATTCATTTTAATCTCCAAGTAAGTATTCTTTTTATTCATTTTAAATTGTAGAATGGTATGTATATTTCTTTTGAAATGTATTATTTATGATATTAGATAAACACATATGTTTTGGTACTTTTGTGATTAGTATAATTTAACAAGATTGCCCCCATTGAAAAACATTTCTAGTTCCGCCCCTGATTCCACCATCTAATTCATCAAACATGGTCCCTATTGAGACATTTGAGCTTGGCTTGATTTGGGCCCTTAATCTTGAAATTTAGATTTTGAAATCAATAGTTCAGATTGAGTCGATCTCATGTGGTTTTAATCGGAACCATAAATAGTACCATGTGGTTGGACTGAATTGCCTACGGTTATATATCAAAAATCAATCATAAATTTGGTTGTAATCTTTTTAAACACCGTTTTCATCACTTCCTAAAATGGGAAACAGACTTGAATGATTTGTATGCAACCATACTAGAAGATATAAGAGCAAAAATACAACAAAAAATTGTGATAAAAGAATGAAAAGAGGAGAGCTGTGAAACATACTCATGCAGTGATCAACACACATGATATAACAGATGAATTCCAATTTCCCCCAATCTTTACAGATATTGGGACATTCACGGGCGCAAGGTGAATCCGCTTGCACCTCCTCATGGTTCAAAACAAGAACAAGAACTAGAACTGCAAACAAAGGAGCTTGCACTCTCCCCATTTTTCTTGTTTTTCTTCCCTAGTTTTTTCTTTCATTGAATGCTAGACGGCCTGTGGCCCATGAGAGTTTTAGCTTTGTGGATTGGGGTTTTTAAAGCACCCCGGGGAGGGGGGGGTTTCTTTTCTGCTCAAAGAGGTTCAGAAGAATAGAATCTAAAGTTCCTTATTCTATGGTTGGAATTGGTTCAAAAAAATATTAGCTGGATGATGTCTTTGCTCTTTAAGATAAAGGGATAATTTCAATTTCTTAGGTGCACCTCAAATTGGTTCTCAATCTTCCAGTCATGTACATATGTCATATGTACACTGCTTTTGGTTGTTTCTTGAAATCTTGAATTACAACTCAAGGTTGGTATTAAACAGTTTCAAAACTAACCTGATTCTGTTTTTTGATCTCCACATTCAATGTATCTGATCAATGGAATTGCAATGCATAGGACAGTGCCATTTCCATTTCCAGACATCAATTTCGTTGTACCAAAGCCAATCTAACTTATTCATTCTGGAACGAATTCAGTGGAAAAATCTTATTCCCTTTTTTTAGAAAAAGAACAAAAGAAAAAGGAACATCTTATTCCATCTATTTCTTACTTATTTTGGCCTTTCAAGTAGCCACATAATTTGATAGAGTAAGGTATCTCATGCATCCTTTAATTTTTTTCTCAAGATATATTAAATTTGTTATGCTCACAAACACGTTCAAGTATAAAACTTCTGTGATAACATTTTTCTTGAATAAGTTTGGTGAATTTCGGATGTTAATAGTGGACTATTCTTCTGGGAGAACTCCAAAAAAAAAAAAAAAAAAAGGACCACTAAACAGGGAATAGATAGAAGAAGCATAAAAAACCAATGAAAGATTGCTATTTAGGATGGAAGGCTGTTCTCTATAGCAAATTTATTTTCCTTTATTATTAGAATTAACTTTTTATGCATTGATAATATAGTGATTTTTTTTTTTTACATTAACAGTTATAGATGTATACCACGTGTATAATTTAAATTTCAAAATTAAATTAGCGTTATGTGATATAATCTAAACTTGCTAGTGTAAAAAAAAAATTTGTACACCAATAGAGTATAAAAAATTACATTAATTAAAAAAGGAACTACACAGTTTAAGAACCATTTATTTGCATAACGGTACAGTGCACTACTATTATCCATCTTTTCTAAAATCTCGTCTAATCCATTATACCTTTTTTTTTTTTTATTGACCCTCCAAAGTCTCATCTACCCCATTACATTATTTTTCGTGTTCATTAAACCACTAGAAGTGATCAATTGGATAATTCCTCAATTTATCCGGTTAAACTAGACTGAATTCAAGTCAGGTGAACCAGACACTAGAAAAGTTCAATAACCGTTTATTTATTTATTTTTTCTCTTGAATTTTTATTTTCAAAACCAAAGATTTGTAACCCGCTTGAGTTTGTAGTTCAAATTCTATTGTGCAAAAGGGCAATTCACTTGGCACACAGCTTTCAAGACAAGAACTGAACAAGGCTTGTATTCAGCATTGATTTAATTGACATGTTGCATTCTTGGTTAAATGAATTACATTGGATACATAATGCATATACAGCCTCTTCTGCCCTTCATTTCCTACTCAATGGTGCTGGCGGTTCCCTCCTGCCCTTCAGGCAAACTGCAGTGTATTTGTATCCGCTCGCTAAATCAATAATGTATGGCATCTCATTGATGAGGAAAAGAATTGTTGGATCATACGAGACTCAACTCATCAGATGTAATAGCAGCTTCTGTCGTTTCACTGGATTCAGCAGCCACAATTTTCTTCCGTAGGGTCACCAACTCTTCTCCAGCATCACATATGTAAGCCGAAGCATGTCTACCTGACAGTGTTGCTCCCTCCATACTGTCTATATAATCCTGAAACAGATGAAGTTCAAACTAAGAAGTCATTTTATGACATCATCGACTTCCTCGAATCACTGCTGCACTTTTGTAGAGCAGAGCAAGTAGATGCTCTCAAGCCTAGACAAAATTGACAAATTTCTGTATTGCCTAATAGTGTTTCAGCACTGACAGTTTGATTAGAAGTTTGCAAATTTTTCACAGAAACAGCCCATTTTACTAAGAAAATAAACTTGCAATCTCTGCAGCACTTCCATTTATTGTTAAACAGTTTAGTTTCACTAAACTGGCACTCAACTTCACTATTTCACTAAACTGGCACTCAACTTCACTATTGTACTCTTTTCTGAACAAAGATGCCAGGTGCAAATTGACAAGTACCACACACCAATGTTTCAAAACGGAATGCTAAGAAATTAGAAACTGTAGATATAGATGTATGCTTTTCCCAACAATAAAACAAATAAGATAATATGGGAATCTAACTGAACTTCTGCGAGCTGGAATTAGTAAAATTATAATTATTAAAATAAGAAAACCATTCACCTGTTTTGTGTATGAACCAGCAAGGAAAAAATTTCTCACTGGAGTCTTCTGATCTGGTCTAAATGGATCTTTGCCAGGTCCTTCACGGTATAACGACTGCCCAATTTTCACAACAGATGACCAAGTAACCTCCAGACCTTGGGAAGACGGGAATAAAGCCAAAACCTGACATCCAAAGTTGCACGATCAATTTACAGCATAACAATCTTCTAATTGGTAGAAAGTGTTGATGTTCATGATGAGTGATAAGAAAAAAGTGCTGATAAGAAGAAAATAACAAAAGGACGAGACAAACAACTCAGCTATTGAGAACCTAATCTAATAACTGATGAAGTTTTATCACTCCAATGGCAGTCACTATCTGGAAAAGGACTACAAACCTGCTTTGAAACCCTGTTTATGATTTCATCATTAGGGAGGGGCATGTAAGGGTCCCCAGGAGTTAGAACACACCTATCAGTCACCAAAGCGAACATAACACCAGTTAAAAAGATTTGCGGAGACAAAAAAGGAGTGAAAACTAATATTACAGTTAAGGAGTAGAAAATTTGGCTAGAATGAAAACTCTATCACAAGGGTAAAGTCCTTACTGGAGCAATGAACCCTGGCCTTCTAGGTAATAATCTTCTGGAGACGCAAGTGCAAGGTCTGCAAAACAAGAGAAATCTGCATCCGGTGTATAGAGGAGATTATCTAGACCTGCTGCTTGTCTTAATTGCCTAAGAATTTTGAAGAAGGAAATTATTGAAATGTTAATCAAGAAACAACTCATTTCGAATATGCCATACAAACTAGAAAGCAGAAGTCAGTTAGCAATTTGCAGCCAATCCACATAGAATGCATTAAAAGTTTAACATAAAAGTTCTACCTTGAACGCTCCAAATCCTGCAACTCAGTAACCCAACCATTGTATCTCAGTTGCACAGTAACAACAGGAACTCCAACCAATTTATAGATATTGTCAAAAAATTCCCACTCCCTCCACTTCAGAGGAACTAATCTTTTAATCCCAGGGACATCACACGCTGCAAAGGAAAGAGAACATTTATGAGGTGCATAATCTGTGCATCAGTTACATCCAAAGATGAAAATAAAAAGTATATAACTAAGATCAATAACCAACCTGCAACATAAACATCAGCTTTTACAACTTTCCTTTCGGTAGCCTGAACAGAGGCAAATGGGCTGTTAATAATCCCACCACAACAATGCTACCACACTTGGACACATTTACTGCTATGTTTCTTATATGTCAAGGTTTAATTCAGATTAAACAAAAAACACTGATCACAAAATGTTAGAATCTCAGGTACTGATGGTTTCTTGAAGCCCATCGAGGAATGTGGATTGCATTTCAATTATTTCTATTTTGATCTTTGAAACACACGTCAAATTAAGCATGCACGTGTAAGTTCTGAAAAGACAAATGCCATTTAAAGTATAAGAAATAGATCTATCAACAAAACAGCAATTTGATATCTAAAGGCAAATAGTGGGTTAGTGAAGGAAGACAGGCCTTGCAGGGGTTTCCTCTAGATTTGCCACATCATGCACCAACAATTTACCCAATGCTCTAGTGGTAGTCTACAACAGATTCTGAAATAAAACCAAGCCAAGAGATTTTGGCTGTCCAATCCTCAAAACTATACTTTCATTACCGCAAAGAAAATATTCTACCTTGGACACTAAAAGCCCAGTGACATATGTGTCTCCATCAGGAAATTTCTCATAGAGTACCTCTCTGCATCCCCACCTCAGATGGAACCTATTCAACAGAGAAATGGAATGTGAGAAGAATCATTTTGTCTTGCATAATATCAATATATCAGGCATATAGTTTGACTCACCTGCCTCCTTTGTCCATGATATATTTTTTAATAGGGCCACTCAGATAACCATCAGGAGAACCTTTCAGCATCCGTAGTAGGGAAGCCTCAGTTTTGGTGGCAAACAATGCAAATATAGTAAGCATACAACGAGCACTGATATTATCACAGTCAATGAAGCCAAGAGCATATGCAACAGGATCCCACATCCTCTGTATACTTGCGCGAGTTCCACCTTTAGACAAGAACCAATCTGAGAAGCTTATCTGTGAAAATGTTACTACTGTGAGATTGATATTATTGAGAAGATGACATATACAGTGCTGCCAAATGTTGGTAGTCAAGTACAGGTATAATGTTCGTACCCTGTCTAAATCCCGTATCTCCCTCAGAGCTCCATCAGGATCAACCAGAGCCTGTACAACTGGACTAAGCGCAAGAGCCACAGCATTTCTTGCCTTATCATAAATCTGAAAGCAAATATTGAGAACACATCGTGATATCTAAGACTCTGCTGGCTATTTTAACAAATATAATGAAACATAACAAATTTGGGGAAATAAAACTTTTTAGAGACCTTGAAGACCAAAAAAAAATGCACAAGGGTATCATAATGAAGGTGGAAACTGAAAATAGGGAAGTGTAATTCTGTTGGTCTTGGTGATTTTAGTTGTGTATCAACTTTCATGACTGCAAAAATGTCTAGGCTCTGTTGGTTCCACAATCTGAGGGGCAGTATTGCGATTTTTTCCTTCCTTTTAGGTGGGAGATGAGGAGTAGATGAAGTGAGAAGGACCTAAAGCTACAATGTAATGTATCTACTAGGCAAAGCTCACCAGCAATACAAGGAAATCATGATAACTTGAACAGATTCAGAAGTTTTGCTGTATTTATGACTAAATCAAACATCAAGAATCACACCAGTGAGGTGCTCTTCGATCTTCTTTACCACTTTTCAGGAACTGTTAGTACTTTCAATGCACTGTTGTATGCCTGCTTAACCCCAACCCCAAAAAAAAAAAAAAAAAAGAAAAATAATTTCCAGAAGAAGGTTCCCAAGCAAAATGATTTCCACAAAATAAGACAGTTATTTTTCCACTTCATTTCCAAGTCAACAGGGCGAAATAAAAGGAATAATAACTATATCCATACAAGTACTTAGGTGAATGCCTCAGATTCTCACCAGTAAAAAGTTTGATGGTTGAGAATTAGTGTAACTCAAAAATATATTGTGTATAATTACACACCAGAGACTGCATACTATAAATCCAACAGAAAACTAGTTATTGATGGTTATGCATCATTCCTAATGGTAAGGGACAAGTGTTTGAGTTCCAGTTCATAGGACATGTACTCACTCATATACTCCAGACATAGGATTTCAGAAGAATGAATTGTAGGACCCTTGGTGAATAGAATAGCCACTAAATTATTTGATGCAGATATCAAGAGCCTATGACAATCTAAACAAGGAAGCATTTACAAGGCCTATTACCTTTAGCTGATTGGTAGACAAGAATGCATTAATTCCATGTAAAGGTGCCCCAACTGGAAAGCGGAAATCAAGTTCTGTAACCACATGTAAGCTACAAATCAGATCATAAACCATTTTAATGAATAATGATTGTTACATATAAAAGTACTCCAGAAACCATATGCATTTAACATCCTGGACTATTTTTCACACACATCAAGCTGATTTCTTACCACCAATTTCACCCTCTTTGTTAACAAATGTGTGAGTATGATCCTTCACAAGCAAATTTTTATCAGCACCTACCTGCACCGAGGAGGTAATTAGTGGCAACCAAAACTATATCATTCCTGATTGATAGAAAGCACTATAATGGACAATGTTTAGGCAGACTGGTGGTTCTATACTTGTGAAGAAGGGACCAAATGTACACACTAAAAGACAGAGAGCTGATATACAGCTTAAAGATTTAAGAAAAAGAAGACTCTTCTAAAATTTGATCATTGAGGGCTCAACTTCAATCAATTCTAATGTGGTATATTATGGAGATTCTGTTACTGCTTGCACAAAAACATCGATAATACGTTATCATCTCAAACTAAACAGATGGCATTCTTCCTGCCTGGCTAGTAAGGTATCATGACATATTTTCCTTCTAAATAGACAGTTCTCCAGCAGCTTAAACCAAATGTTTATCTATTCTATTCATCTTTCAGAAGAAAACAGATATAACTTTAGAAAAGGAACTTATTGTTACCTTTTTCATCAGGCGGAAAAGATTGTTATAGCAACCAAAGAAAACATGCAATCCCATCTCAATGTGGTTTCCACGTTTATCAACAAAAGAACCTACTTTACCACCAATAAAAGAACGTGATTCATAAATATCCACCTGTAAAGAAAATGCACTATGGTCAAGACATTCCTCTGCCATTTCATACTTAACAGGGAACTCATCATGTTGGAACCATCTAGTTATTAGCTGCAAACTTTTTTGGGGGTATTAGAAAGTGTATAAATAACAGCATTTCTGAATCTTCAGGTACATTTGAAAGTAGATAAAGAGATCAACTTGGGGGGCAGGGGCAGGGGCCCCAGGGGGTTTTGTTGGGGGACTAGGCAGATAAACATGATTCTTTTGGTCATATCTTTTCTGGATTTTGGGGTTTTTCTGGGACTGTCCGGGAAAGGGGCCAGAATTGGAGAAGAGAGGATGGAGCAGTCAACCAAACCTCATGGCCTTGATCCAAAAGCTCCACTGCAGTTGACATGCCAGCAAGCCCAGCTCCAATAATTGCTACTTTTAACTTAGGTCCACGGTAGTGTTCAGGCTCTGGTGGAAATAAGCCTTTTGGAGCTGCAAGATGAAATACTACTTTAGTTCCAACAAATAGCAAAATCTAACAATTCCCTAACTATTACTGTCATGTTTTGTTCAGCAACCAATGCAATAATATACTTCTTTTTCTCTTAATTTTGTAATTAGCTTCTGTTAGTTACGGAGATCAGACCTCAGAAGAAAACAGTCCCAACTTTCCCAGGACTTCCCTTCACCTAGCAATGTAAATACTTGAAGCATGCCAGTTTTATACAAGTTTCTTTTGCGGTAGATACGGGCCATTCAAATTTTTCTCAGAAGAACAATTTCAAGCCATTGTCCCCTTTCAAGTCCTGTTTACCATTCAACCAAGCATAGTAAACAGTACTGGCAAACTTTTAAGCAGAAACCTGAAAGGTTATAGAATCCACCACCCCTACTGACTGAAGCAACAAACAAAAGTTTGATTCTTGAAAATAAAGACATGTAAATTGAAAAAACAGTAACATCCAATCATTTATAACTGTCCACTCAGCAGACATCTCAGTACTCATTAAACTATTGCATTGACTAGCAAATCATGATTACTTCGAGATTTGGTATTTTGATAACTAAAACCTTTTCCAGTTCCGGCTTTATCTGCAATCATGACAACTTACCATCTAGAAAAATTAATTTCAATGTCTCTTAGTTGCTATAACATACAGGGGAGAGAGGAAAAAGGAATGATAGCAATCACTAGTAAGTTACTACATCATTTTGTTTTTTTGGCCAAAGGAAATCAGAGTTTTCCTTTATTCTCAATCCTTCACACTAAATTATGCCCAACCAACTTAATCAAAGTTGTCTCTGAAAAACATTAGCTTCCAGTTATCTATTGACCAATTATCCAGCAAGACAGATTGAAGGACCATTTGGGATGCATAAATGCAGACATCCAACAAATTGAATTCTCAAAAGTGCAAAATGATTTTCACCATTATTACTCATGTCAGAGACATTTGAGTCCAAATCAGACCGAACAATTGACCTCCTACTCCTCAACTGAGTAGACACCCCCAGCCGGCAACCGAACAGTAAAACTCCGGCAGGACCAGAGCCAGTAAGAAAAGCCCTGTTATTCCCTCCTCCACTAGTAGCAGATGTCCCAGGATAACAAATAGAAGCAGATGAACAAGCCATGTGAACTTTCCTTCCTTATTTCTTCAGACACAACTCAATTCCCCTCAAGCCCCAAAACTCACCAAGAAAACCCAAAATTGTGAGAGAGTTGAAGGGATTTTAGCTCAACTAGGAAGCAAGAAAACGAGTGGAAGTTAGAGTATAAGACGGAAGGATTAAATGGTATCTTGGAAAGAGGAAGGAGGAGATTCTGAGACTGAGGAAATTTGTCAGCACATTAACAAAATAGTTAGATTCTGAGCAGAATTTTGGGCCGTCATCGGGTTGGAATTTTGGATGTTAATGGCTGGAACTGTTTGAGTTTGGCGGATAATGTGACGGGAAATGTTTGGTAGTGTGATGTTGTTGATGGGTGGTCGGTATTGGCGTTTTTGGCATGGTATTTGCGGCCACGCCACCACCACTATGAGTCTGGTGCTTCATCCAACTTCCAATAAGGAAGTTGAAAATGAGTAATAAAAGAGTTCAATTTTATATACACGGACAATTCTCACAGTCACATGATGTGAAAGTACACATTTTTTTTTTATTATCATAATGGAATTTGTTTGTGTTTCGGAATGCGAATCGAGTTTGATAAAATTGAAATCTGAAAACTGAAAAATGAAATATGAATCTATTAAGTGATTAAATTGTTTAGTACTAAATCTAATACATTTGAATGCATATCGTATTAAGTGATAAGTGAATAGCTTATCACAACTTCAACTTGTTGTTGGGAGTGAATTTTGCATAAAAGATTCAGTACTACTTAATTAATTCAATGTTTTATTTTCGATTATCAAACGGTCTGAACGTATTAAGATTTGAATTCATTAATTTTAAGTGCTAAATTAGGATATCAAATGAAGTCATTTTCTCTTGATATCATGTGAAATTTCTTTTTGATGGCACTCACCATCTTCGAAATTTTAAAAATATTACAAAATTTTTGTAACATGTTAGCCTAACTCGGAAGAAAGTAAGGCTAAAAAATTAATTTTGTTCATAAATTTTTGTGACATGTGGCTAACTTGGAAGAAAAGTGAGGCTAAGAATTAATTTTATGAGTGAGAAGAGATTTGAATCCTACATATACCCTTTTAATTTCTATTATCATTAAATTCTTTGCAACTCTTATCTATAACTTAATTGGAGGTTACTTCTTTGAATTAGGGTTTGATAGCAATTGATTCCATGCATTCAAGATACATACACATTGTCCTTTGATAATAGCCAAACACATCAATAATCCGTTAATTGGAGAAAGCGAGAATATGTTTTAAGAAGTTAGTTCTTTAGCAAATCACAGGAGCAAGAGTATAATTAACCTTGACTTAACAAGGGATTCTAATAACTTTTAACATTCACACAACAAGGGATTCTAACCCTAAAATTCCTCTTACTTGATCTTTGAGCTAATTCCTTCTAACTTGTTAATTTTCTTTATTATTGTTTCTTGTTAATTACCGCCTATCACCTAAATGGCCAATTTTATTGCTTAATATCATGGTCAGTTCTACTACATAATTACTACTTTTATGGTCAGTTATACCGCCTATTTCTCTTTCTCTTAATTACTTTTATGTATCATGGCCAGTTGTACCATCTAATCACTTTTACTTATTGATTGTCTCAACAATAGAGCGAGTGACTAAACTTTAGTACTTGCCATCCTAACCTAATGTCCTATACTTGTTGATCCGTATACTTGCAGTAAAGGGTAATAAGGTAAAATTTGGTACATTAAAACCGTATCAAGTTTTTGGCATTGTTGTCGGAAACTAAGTACAACACTAGAGTTAAAATGAATTTATTAATCTAGATCTTGTTATTCTTTTTTTTTTTTTTTTGTTAATTTGTGTTGTTTTTAGGTACTACTTCTTCATCAAAAATAGTAAAGAAAAAGTGGATCAAAATTTGAGAGAATGAAACTTGACAATGGATTCTTGCTCACCATACTGTAGTAATAGATGTGACCAAGAAGAATTTACTAGTATGAATGGTTTCGAACTACTATGAACATGATACATATGAAGAATTTTAATACTTATAATTCTAATTATGTAATTATGTGATTACAATTCTCATTTTGATCAATATAAACATAGTGGGGTAATTATCATGATTATGGTTGGAATAATGAATATATATATAGTGATTATTCATGTTTTTATGATTACCAACCTGAATATGAATCAAAGTCATATATTGATTTGGCAAGTGAACAGTGTAATGCTATGAGTGCTAGGATGAATGCTAATGAGAATGAATTCACTTGAAGATGTGATAGGATAGTTGAGAATTTAAAAACTATACATGAATATATTGAATTCAGCCGTAACTTGGTTGGTAGAAATGACAATTGTGAAAATGGATTGCATTTTGATGAGAATGATATATCTAACGTGTGCTTTAATGAAGAAATGCCCATTTCACATGCTGATGACTTTGGAGTAAATGATGAACTTCAAGAGGAAAACATGAATGGTGCAATTTTAACCCCTCTTGAGGAATGTGTTGAAAGTGTAGGTTCCAAAATCATAATCACTCAAGAAAGTCATGTGGATGTTCCTTTGGTGAGTTCTCAAGTGATGCAAATGCAAAGTAATATGAATGAAACACTTGACATTGGTAAGTCACTTTCAAGTTTCAACTCTCATATCATTTGAAAATAGGGTTCATGAGGTAGAGCGCTTATTTGTTGATCCACCCTATTCAAAAGTGGTGGATTACTCACTAACAAAGCCACCTTGATCATGAGTTGAGACGAAAACCTTTTCAATCAAGCCAATGACTATAAAAAAAAGCGCCAGTGTTTTTAAACTCAGATCGGACCGACCGGTTGAACCGGGAACCGGTCAAGCATCCGGTCCGAGTCAACCCTCAAAACCAGAAAATTCAAAAACCGGTCAAAACCCGGGTTTGACCGTGTCTGACCGGATGAACCGATTGACCCGGTTGACCGGGTTTGACTATTTGACCAGTTTTTTTTTTTTTTTCCTTTAACCCATTATATCCTTTCAAACTCACTTTTTAAGTTTTAGTAAATATGCTTTAACCTCTCATTATTTTAATAAAGTGTAAAATTAATCCAATACATTTTTCGTTACATTTCTACCTCTATATATATATATATATATATATATATATATATATATATTATATTCTTTAAGTCAATTTATTTATTAAATATAAAATTCTCTAATTTATATATAAAGTCATAAATCACCAATTTAAGAAAATTTTTTGTATATATAAAGTTGAAATCTATCAATTTGAGAGAATTTTTATATATCATTTTTTAAGAAAATTTTTTATATACTATTTTAATTATATATTATTAATATATATTTATGACATATTTATGACATCATCCAATTTGACCCCCGGTTGAACCCGGTTGGACCCATCAACCCCTGACCCCTGAGTTCGGCCTGTTCGATGCCCGGTCCGAGTCTGAAAACATTGAAAAGTGCTTCTTGGTTGGCAACCCAATGTTTGTTCAATTTTATGTTAATTTGGTGTGATTTTGTGTTTAGCATATTTGTTTAAGTGTGTTTATTATATTCAAGTGATAGGGTTCAAGATTCGGAGCCAAAAGTGCAAAATGAGGTGCTAACGAGCTTGAATGATGAACTTTTGCTATCCTCAAATTTTGATTTATGTGTTTTTGATGATTGATTTTGGGTGAAAATAGTTGCCTCATAGGACCAATAACAGATGTTGATTTGAGGCATGAAGGAGAGCCAATGGAATAGTGTCAAAATGTTGTAGAAAAATTGTAAAAAATTGTAGAAGGACACAATCCACGACGTGATCCGCTAACTGTACCTCACTGATCCTTGAATCTTGCGGGTCCTTCTAGAAAAATCAGCTTGATAGGCGACTTGTTCTGCGAGCAACACCTCACATTTCTAGTCTACATTTTTTTGGGTATCTTCAAGCCAAATTGCAAAAAAACAAGGAAACTTTACTCAAACTTTATTCTTTTCTTCATTTTATGGCCAAAGCACGTGCACTTCATTAGTTTTTTCACTTTTTCATAATCAAACATCATGTGTAATCATCATTAACATCATTTAGAGTCATGTTTAATATTCATATGTATCATTTAAACACATCATTAGTGTGTTTGATCTTTATAAGACCTTAAAAGGCTCGATTGTACAATTTTCATGTTAAGACTAATTTGCATAAACAAATGGCACTATCATATCACATTTCACTTGTATAACTACCTTGTGATGCATTTCTTTCACTTTGGTTAGTAATTTGCAGTTTCACCCTTTTCACATATTCCCACACGAGCATTAACTTGCATAGTCATGATAGTGAGATATTATACGATGCAGAAGCATATCAATGAGACTTCATATGACTTGTTTATGAAGTTCATTGCATAATTGTGCATAGTTAGTGCATGGTGAGCTATTAGGACTATTATGCTTCATAGTTTGATCATTTTAAGCATCATTTATGTCTAGCATGTCTTGAATCCCTGTTACTTAGTTTGTATGTCTTTAATTTTTAACTTTTTGTATCTAATGGATACTATATGGAATTTATGCATTTTGTGATTCTTATTATGTAGGAAATGGATGGAATTCAATAAGAATGAGATCATAGCAACTCAAGTCGAAGAGTTAAGGCTCAATATTGAGCAAGTTTTATGTTTTACTCTTCCTTTTTCACATATTGAGGACAATGTACATTTTAAGTGGGGGCAAGGTTGATATGATTAAAAATTTGTCCAAATATTTTTCAAAATTTTCAAAAATTTTTCATGAAACAACAAGTTCATAACCATTAGTAGTCATATTCTCTCTTTGGAGTATATTTTATGTGTCTTGGAAATTTGGTTTCTCATTTGATTTGGGAATAGCTATTATGTGACTAGGATTTTGGCTATGAAAAAAGTATACCTTGTAAAGTGGAAGGAATTATTCTTGAATTTTGCATGCTTGACAAGTTTTCTATCTTGATTGAATTTCACAAATGAAGAATGAATGTGATCAATATTTGCATTACTCTTTCTATGATTATCTCATGTGTATGACATACGAAAAGAAAGAAGGAAAAAAAGAAAAGAAAGAAAAGAAAAAAAAAGTTCTACTCAGTTGATTCTTGAAACCTAGTGACCGAAAGTCTTCATCTAAAAATATCGACTTTTGCATAGAATGGCTCTTGAATCAAGAGTATATATAGAAACTCTAGTTAAGTGATATGTTGAGTAATTAGAGGTTTTTATCTACCAATGTCAATCTTCAAGTCAAAAGACATTTCACTATTTGAGGAAGCTAATTAGTATGTTATGAAAATATCTCTCTTTTGAGCAAAATAAAGATGATAATAGGAATTGTATGCTTTAACTTGGCCACATGAGTTGTTTAGAAGTGAGATTGAGTTGAGGGAAGGAAGTGAGTTGAATTAGTCTTAATTTTTACTATAATTCTCTTTTCATTACTTGATATGATGAGTGTTTGTGGTGGAATAAATGATTATGTAATGGTTGTTTACCTTATTTTTGAGGAATTTAATTTGAAGGATGCATGAACATATGAGTTTAAGGGATATATTTGAATTATTGTGATAGTTTGTAGTTGTTATTGCTTGAGGACAAACAATAGTTCAAGTGCAGGGGAGTTTGATAAGCCTAAAATTTTACCAATTTTTAGTTAAGTTTTAACGTATATTTTTGGTGTGTTTTAATATAAAATGAAAGAATTGAACTCCTTTATAGCTAATTTTCATGCAAGAGTGTTTTCTTAATCAAAATTTATAAAAGTATAGACTAATGAGAAAATTTGCTATATTTTTGAAGGTTTTAATAATTAAATTATCAAATGGAGAAATTGAGAAGATATTTGGATGTTTCTTGATGATTTTAAACAATACTAAATAGATCATGGGCAATTGTGAAATGCAATTAAATGGAAGTCAAGTCAAAATTGGTAGTTACAATATATTTTGGTATTTTGGCTATATCTTGGGTTATATATATAGGATTGAGATGATTCTTGAGCTATTTTAAAACTCAAACATAGTTCTATAATTGTTGTGAAGACATCAAAATCCAATTTACGCGTTGTTCTAGTCAAAATTTAGAAAACTATCAAGAAAATATGTTGCCAGAGTTGAAGTAGGTGATCTGATCAGTTAGGGGTATTTTGGATATTTCTCAGCCTACAGACTCCAATTGAGGTGATTCTTGATTTTTAACAGCTAACTTAAAGAACTACAACTTTTATGTTTTGAGAAAGAGCTAATTCAACCTCTATCATAGAGCAATTAGCAGTCAAAATTGATACAAATTGAAAATGAAGCCAAATGGAGGAATTCTGCTCCAGAAGAATCCGCGAACCAGATCCATTAGGAGTGCCTCACGAGTCTAGCCCACAGATTCCTGATAATGATACATTTCAACCGTTTGCAATTTCCAACTCATTTTAGCTCATTTCCTAATCAATCCAGTAAAGAATCGCAGCTGTAGGTGTACAAGGACTTGGAGAAGTGTAAACTCACTTTATGTCAATATTATGATGACATTTCTCCTTCTTAAACATTTATAAATACCCCTTGATCCTTGACAATTTAAGGTATGTAGAAAAATGTATAATAGATGGTAGGCATATTGCAGATGTAGAATTAGTAGAGAAATTTGAGGATAGTTCAAGTTTCTTAGTTTTAACTCTAGTTTTATCAAGTAAGTTTCTGAGTTTCAAAGTGAGCTTTAAAGAGAAAGTGAGAGCCTCTTTGTACTTAGCTTATTTGAGAGTCCAACTTGTGATGGAGTTCAAGAGACTTTAAGAAATTGAATAAGAAATTTTCTTGCTAGACTTTTGTCTCTTGTGCTTAATTATCACGCTTTGTTGCAAGTTTCTTCAATGCTTAGACATGCTTATTATTATACTTAGCTAACCTTTTCACCTCCTAGGGTGAAGATTAACTAGTTGTAATTTTGATATGCAGTAGTTAGATGTGATTATGTTCTCCATGATTTTGCTAGTTTGAGAACTTATGCTTGATATTTATGGTTGCTTGATCACCAACTATGAATTATTTGATGATTGTTGAGGAATGAAAGTTGCCTTCATAAGATATCGGTTCTTGAACACTAGCTATATTCTCACGAATGTAGTGAATGAGTTGGTTGAATTTTCATGCAATAACTTCATTGAACTTACTTAACTTGTATCTACATTTTCTCTATGAAAATAGGTTAAGACAGGATATAAGGAGTTGAGGAATTGGGGAAAGCAATTTCTAGCATGTTTGTTGGTGAAAACTAGGATATTTTTTTAAGAAGTTATTTCCTTATCAAATCATAGGAGCAAGAACATGATTAAACTAACTAACTCTAACCTTAACACCACAAGAGATTCTAACCCTAAAATTCCTCTTATTTAATCTTTGAGCTACGTCCTTCTAAGTTATTAATTTCCTTTGTTATTGCTTTTTGTTAATTACCGTCTCATATGCTTAGTTCTACCACCTGAATGACCAGTTTTATCACTTAATGTCAATGGCTTGTTCTACAGCTTAAGTACTACTTTTATAGTCGGTTATGTTGCCTACTTCTCTTTCTCTTATTTGTTTTTATGTATCATGGTCAGTTGTATTGCCTAATCACCTTTTATTTATCAATTGTCTGAATGATAGCGCAAGTAACTGAACTTTAGTGCTTGCCATCCCTAATCCCTGTGGTTTGATCCCTAATGCCCTATACTTGTTGATCCATGTGCTTGTGGTAAACGGTAATTAGATAAAATTTGATACACTAAACCCCTATCAAATCTTACTTCTTCAATTCAAGACTTCAAATTGCTACTAATCCATTGTGAGTTTGAACATGATAATTTAAAGTATTAATATGTTTTTCCTTGTATCCTTGCTATCCTATACTCACTTGCCTAGTGCATGTTAGCACAAAAAAGCATGCAATAGGAATATTATTAAAAACTTAGAAACAATAAACAATAAAAAAGGTATGGGAGTTTCTAAAGATTTATTGAACAAATTTGACTTTTCCTCAATTATAAATGTCGGACGTCATGTCCTTAAATAGAAAAACATAACTATAAATTCTATTTTAATTATAATACTAAAACATGATTCAACCTTATTTCCCAAATCAACTCTGACACCAAATTCCAACCTACTTGTCAAACAATAAATCAACTTCCAAAACTAATAAACTTCTAAATATGTTTGGTATAATATATGTCACCAATGTCTTTTTTAAACTAAGCTCTTCAAGTATTGAAGTTCAGCTTTATCTCTAGCAATAATTTCCATCCAAATCTCTATACAGTGTAGTTGACATGCAATTCTAATTTCTACAAAATCTTCAATTTCTTCTTCAGTCGTTGAGATAGATGAAACTTGTATTTTGCATACAATTTTATTGCTAATTCTTTGTGATAAAAAAAGTTATCCATATTAACCCATTCACAATTAGAGCCACCATAGTTCCTTGAAAAATAATAATCCATACAATTTTCAACTAACAAATCATACCTTTCATAATTTTCTTTATGGCAATAAATTTCACTCCAAAAATTCCTAATAGATTCAATCACTTCAAGAATATTGTCATGCATGTTTTCATTCAAATCAAAACTTTCACCAGCAATTTCTTTTTTTATCTTCATCCACAACCAAATTAATGCATTCACTAACAAATTCTTATTCATCAACCTCCCCAAATAATATCTGTAGATCAAAATTTTTGACCATATCAAATATTTGAAAAGTCTCTTTATCATCAACAAACACATCCTTTTCCAATGAACTTCCTATTGCGAACCAATTTTTGACTTGTGATTAGATTTATATGAAAATTCTATCCAAAATATAAAAGATATCTGACCAAAATCACTGAGATGATTGAGAAGAGATGATAAACCTTTTGAAATAATATTCTACCATTCATTTTCATATTATTTGAAAAAAAAATTTGGCCTTTCTTCTCTTTGTTTCTTTTGATGAACCACTACTTCAACTGATTTCAAGAAATTCACTCAAATCCTTTTCAATATATTTGTGCATTATTCTTGACCATTTAGATCTTTCTTCATCACCACTAAATGTGTTTAAAACTTTAAAATTTTCACTATTCATAAAATCTCTATTCATGGTAACTCAAAACAAATTATGTTCCTTCACAAATAATATTTCTTCCCTTGCTTAGATTTCTTGGCCTCCATGGTTTCAGTTTGATCAAATTCCATTGTGGACACTTGACAAGACCTTTTTCCCTAATCACTGCATAATATAAACAATCTGGATAGAAATTCTCTTTTTAGATCTCTATCCAATTAAGGTCAATTCGATTGTAGTTTTTGAGAATTATAGATTTGTTAATGATATAGGTGATTCTAAAAATCTTGAGTCCATTGAGAGTTTTGATTTGTATATGATAGTTGGAGAAATTAGAAGGGATGGTTTTGTTGGAGAAAAAGAATGTGTTTATTTGGTAAAAGAAGAAAGAGATTTTTTGGATGAGCCAAAGAAGGAGGAAATTGTAGAATTTGTGGGTGTATTTGAAGATGAAAAATTTGTGACTCAAGAAAAAAATCTCAACGTGGTTGAGAAAGAAAATGGAGTCAAAAGTGAAATTAATAATGTGGCTAAAGATCGTGGTAACATAGAAATTCTTGATTTTATGGGAATTGATGGATTATTTAAAGAAGAAAATCAAATAGTTAAATTTGTATAGAAGAATTGTGGAGTGGACAAGTTAATCAGAAATTGTGACATTGCTGAAACTAATGTGATGATTGTTATGGACAAATCAAAACAAGTTCATGATGAAATTGATATTTTTGGTAGTGAAAAGTATGATTTTATAATTTTGGGAGATTTTCTGATGACATGAAGGAATTAAATTATGGAACATGTCATCAAGAATGCGTGGGTATGTTTGAGTTTTTTTGATAGAAGTGATTAAGCCAAGAAACTATTTGAGAAGTATAAATTCTATCCATTACCACGTATGAAAATGAAATCAAAGATCAATTACAATTGGAGATGCTTATCATTTATACAGCGAGAAAATTTTCTATGGAGACGGAAGCTCGAGATGATTATAGAAGTGACCACAATTAAGAGTTTGGTTTAAGTGAGACAATGACAGAAGTTAAACCAAGCTATTTTAATATTTAGTTTTCTAATTATTTTTGTTTCTTGTTTTAGTGTCGTCTTTGCTAAGTTTCCACATTAGATTTGGAAATTTCAAGTCAATTTCAAATAAGTTTTGGTTTACAATTTTATTTGTTTAGAAAGCCCTGCAGTTTATAAATGCTAGTAGTTTAGTAAATTGTTACTTGAAGAGTTGAGTCAATTCTTGAAGAAAGAGTTGGGAAAGTATAGTTTTGGAGAGTTGAGTTGAATCTAATTATGAAATTGAGAAAAAGTCACCAAGTTGTTATTTATGAATTGTCATAAGCAAAAGGTTACAATTTGATATTGTTATTGTTGAGTTTTGACCTAATAAATTATTAAATTATTTCTTGTGTGTTTATTCACCTCCTCTTCCCACATATTTTTATATGTTAGAAGTTGCTTCCTCTATGTGCATATTTTTTTTTTGGTGCTAACTGTGACAGCCCCACTTCTCCCTAGGGCGAACCCTAGGGTATCGGCGGGTCGCCTGTCCAACTCTCGCCGGGACTCATTACAGTTCCTCAATCGTATCACAAATCTCAAATAATTACACCGCAAGATCTCCAAATAGTAATTACATTTCCAACTAATCTAAATACACCAAAAGTCCAACTGTCCAATTTTACAATAGTACAAGAGATAATCCGGCAAATTATACTAAGACAGATCACTTCCTGCTTTTCTTCATCCCGAGCCCTGTAGGGGGGAAAATAAAATATTTTGGGGTGAGCTAGAAGCTCAGTGAGTATCCAGTGAAAATAAGTTGGCAAATAAGTAACTCAGTAATTCAGTTTATTGAACAATGATCAGGTATCAAATGAATGGATTTTATTTGCTTTGGTGGGCCAGCGGAGTCATTGCACTCAAACACCCAACGCTCAGACAAATCACTGAACAGTAGAACACTAATCATGAACAGTAGAGCCGTTGGCTCAAGCAAATCATTGCACTAGAAATCAAATGGAGCCGTTGGTGTCAAGTACAAGATCACCACATACACACCGAGCCAAATCATGTGCAAATCATGTACACACAAGCACACGCATGTCATCATGAAGTGATGCAATTAACAGTAGAAACTTTCGATTTGAAGCAGTTTTATGAATACTCACCAAACATAGCTCATTTCACTTGTTCAAAACAGATATTTCCATTTCAAGCCAAGTTCTAGAATCACAAATTAAGTAAGTCGGGTCACGACAATGGTGCATACGAGTCAAGAGGAATGAAAGAAACAATTGTGGCAAGAACAACAACAATCGATAGGTTTATCACCCTTCAGTGTTTTAATCATAACTATGGCTGTGGTTATCGGATTGGGGAAAATTTTATAGCGTTTCGAAGCTAAGACATAGACCTAAAACTTTCATGAAGAGGTCAGATATCAATTAATGCTTATTCAGGGACAATATGGCAAATCTCAGAGAAGAAAGAAATCTGTCGGAATGATTTCAGGCTGGTCGAATAGTCTCGGGAAAACAGTCATAACTTGACGTAGAAAAATCGAAATCAAGCTCCGTCAGTGATGTTTAAAACTAGGTTCATAGGGCTTTCTAACAGTATAAGGCTCGGATGCTAATTCATTTTCTAAAGTGAACAGTAACCTCGGGAAGTGGACTGATTTCCATTTCTGATTTCCTGCAAAAATTTCAGATTGGAGGCATTTTCTTCTATCAATCCTTTAAAGCCATTTCCATCATTTGCCAAGTTGTTTAACAAGCTAAAACAGCAATTTACTCCATCATTAAAGCATCACAAGTCATTAAGTATTTCATCAAACACATGATAGCCAAAATTGAAAACCTAAGTTCTAATTTTCAAACACAATAAATCCTTCCATGATTTTCCTCTTCAAACACCCACAAGCCATTAATCACACCTTAACTAACATTCTCCTTGAATTCAAGGTTCATTAAAGCATAAATAAGTAAGATTTTACCTTGCTAGAAGAGTGAGAAAATCCACCCAAGAACTTCACTTCTTGCAACAAAGCTTGAGGCTTAAGAAGTAATCTAGTCTAGGGTTTCACTCAAAGTTGTTTTCCTTCACTAGAATGACTAATTTTAGCTTAGGGTTTGGATGTTTTTCTTTGTGGAAGAGCCGGCCAAGAAGGTGAGAGAGAGAGGGAATTTTTGATTCAAATTTTTGAAATGGAAGGTTTAAATAGAAGGTTTAAAGTCAAGGGATTAAGGAAGTGTTGACAAGTGTCAACTTCTTGGCCAAAAATGGAATAATATCTTTGCAAATTGCCATCAAATCCCTTAAGGTAAAATGTGATCCACTTAATACCATATAAGTTTATGTATTTGGCTACATGAAATATGTAAAATACAATTCCAAATTAATTTCGTACAATACATACAAAATAGAATACTTAAGGAAAATAATGCACTTAATGAAAATTGTATGCTACCAATGTTTAAAGAAAATGATTTGCACTTAAATGAATACAATGAAAAATAATTCATGAAAATTTTAGAGTTTCTCGCAAGAAATATAAGCAAATAATTTGAGAAATTTCGGGTGTATAATTCAATAAATTCCGGGTCCTCACAATCTTTCTCCCTTAAGAGAATGTCGTCCTCGACATTCCATCACTCACTCAAATCCAAGAATTACTCCAATTAAACACAGATACGTCAATGTCACTCACTCAAGTATCAAGCACTTAGGTCACATTACACTTAACGCACAATCAAACCCCACAGTCTGGCATCCTAAACATTAAAGCCTAGGATACACTACAGAGATTTGAAACCTAAAGATCTGATACCAACTGTGACAGCCCCGCCGATACCTTAGGGTTCGCCCTAGGGAGAAGTGGGGCTGTCACAGTGTCACAGTCCCACTTCTCCCTAGGGCGAACCCTAGGGAGAAGTGGGGCTGTCACACTAACTCATATAGGTGGGAGAACATCGAGTTCCTTGAGAATCATCAGATTGTCTAAGCTTTCTCCCTATCCCCTTTCAGTACTTGAACCTCATTCTTTAATTGTTCTACATCCCTCTTTTTGCTGCCTTCTCTTGATTGTAGCCGTTTTAGTTTCTCTCTCTTGCCAAGGACCCACTTTGTGTCTTTACTTTTGATGATCTCTACAAATTGGCTAGTTTGCTTTGTGGCGATAAAACTTTCTTTAGATCACCACTTGAAATAGCTTTTATGTCTATTGCAAATAGATTTGGGAGTTAGAGCATGTGTAATTTCTTGAGCCAGAGCTGACTTGTTAAATTGAACATCAATTCTATGACTTGAAACTGCATCTACTCTGGGGGATCTCTTGACTTCTTCCTCTTCTGATCTTCTTATTGCAATTGTGAATTTTAGATTTTTGGTTCTATCATTCTTTCTGGTTTTCTATCATCTAACTTAGCTTGTAAACTACTATTATCAGACTCTAGACCACAGAACTCTTGATGATCTAAATCAACTAACAAATGACATGATAATCAAAAAAGAAAATATACATAGCATTAATCTTAGGAAATAATATATTATTTGAGTTCATAGAAGATTAGCTGGATGGTGTGATATTCTTTTTCTATTTAGTTATATGAAAAATAAAAAAGGCACAAACTCCAAAAGCTAAATACAAAGAAAATATTTTAAGAGATGTTGTTGAACAGAATTCATAAATTTTATTCATCATAGACAAGTTTCACAGAATAGCATTTTTCATGTTTAAATTAAATCACATAAGTTTTTCATGTTTAAAATTAAAGTTTTTAATTAATCTTGGTTTTCATTCACTCCTTTTCTTCTCTGTTTTGGATGAAAGCAAAGTGACAGAAAATAATTAGATCAAATCCTTTCTCTCTTAAAACATCAATCCCAAAGTCAAAATCCTTGTCTTTCTCTTTCCTTACCCTCAAACTCCTTCAAAAGCAAAAGCAAAAGCAAAGGTGCTTTGAATTGCCATAAAAGGTCAGGAATCTAATAAACAAGAAAAACATCTACTAATTTCAGAATAACTTATTCATCACTATTGGAATGAAAAATGAAAAGAACATGTGTGTTAGACATTCAAAACAAAAAAAATTTAACATTGATGACACTTCAAATGCCCTTTTGAATACGTTCCTGCCTCACTATACTAGTATGATTTGAGAGTTGGTGGTGCATCACCGGCTACAAGACCTAGTTTCTTAATGTCAAAGCAAAGCTGCAAGGCAATAAGGTGAGAAGAAGCACTTAACACTTGTCATGGGATTGAGGGCTTACTTTAGTGCCATGGGATGGGATTGAGGCCTTACTGTGTTTTGGGAGGAAGGTGCAGATTTAGGTTTTGGTTCAAATTTCTCCATTTTACACCCTTGAATACATTGAGGTTGAGAAAGTATCAATTGCAACAGCTTGATTTTTCACTTCTATTTGGTGAAATTATGAGCAACTAACAAAAAATGTTTAAGGTATACCTTCTCAAATATTTGCCAAATTTTCTTCTTTTTATCGTCATCTAGAGCAAGAAGATAGAGCAAAAGTAGCGAAAACATACTTTCCTTTTGTTAACTTGTAAAACAGCATTTCGGGTAATGTTCTGAGACTAGCCATTTTCATTGGGATATTTTTTATTGAAAGATTCAATTTTCTACTTCCCTAACTTAATCTTATCTCAAGTCTTCCTGGTCAATCGATATCCTTACTTAGTGAATTTGTTCAAATTGAAACTATGAGACATGTCGAATTGATATTGAAATATCTGTGCAATAAGGTGGATCATGTTAATCTTAGCCTTGACTTTTATAGGGTTAGAATATACTAGCAATAGAGTGATTTCATTGTTTCCTTCTCAGCAAACACCAGTTACAACCAATCTCAACTTACTCTCTCACTAAACTTTAGGTTAGGTTTTGCCTCAAGGTATCTATCGACTAACTTTAGGTTAGGTTTTGCCTCAAGATATCTATCGACTATCTTTTGTCTCTATTTTTCAAGTAAGCACTAGTAGTGAAAACTTAATTTTTCTTTGTTAAATTGTAAAACAACATTCATGCTAGTCTCATTGGGATTTTTCTTTTTGGAAGATTCAATTTTTTCTGCATTCCCAACCTAATCCTATCTCAAGTTCTGGTCAATTGGTATCCTTAATTTGATGATCCAACTTAATGCTATCTCAAACCCGAGTCAACTGATATCCTTAATTTGATGGAAAAGTGAATGCCCCAACTTAATCCTATTGTAAGTCCTAGTCAATTGATATCCTTAATTTGATGGAAATGCAAATTTATTTAAATTGAAACGATGACACATGTCCAACGGATATTGAAATGTCTGTACCATGAATTCCTTAATTTGATGGAAAGTAAATTTATTTAAATCGAAATGATGACACATGTCTATTTAAATTGAAACGATGACACATGTCCAACGGATATTGAAATGTCTGTGCCATGAAATGGACCATCTTAATCTTAAACGTGCTAATTGATGCCTAAAAAATTAAGCCATTCTTATTTTGTTCATTCATAGATATATATGGCTTTCTCTATTTATATTTATGTTAGAGACCAAAAAGCGCAAGAGAAGTTACAAGTAGTCATACAACAACCACGATTGATTCAAACATGTGCATGCATGTGGATGATATACTACCCTTATCTAACTAAGCAATACAATCAGCTTAATACACTATTCCTCACCTATGGTTAATTTTGACTAATTGAGAATCAATCTGAAGCACAACAACTAACTTACCACAGTTAATTCTGTAACTTATTTAGGCCGATATGGTGAAATAGAATCTTTTAATCCATAGTCTCCAAACTCCCATAAACAACCCCCACAATAATTTTTTTTATCAATATTAACTCTACTGAAAGCACCAATAGTATGGATATTAACCCATAGGTCTAGCTCAATTTGATCGTTGCTTTACTAAAAGCCAAATTTGATCATTGCTTTACTAAAATCCAACGCACAATTGTCCTGACTATCTTGTAAAATGGCCCTAATCAACATAAATATTTGCTTATAAATATTTTGTAATTACAAACATGCATGCATTGGCTTAAAATTTTATGAAATGAAGGAAAAATGGTTCAAACATGAAGCTGTTGGCCATTCCATCCTTAATACCATTCACAACACTTGTATAAGTTAATTTAAAGTTAGAATCATGTACTAGTTGTTCAATTCAATATGCACATTGTTTAGATTTCTTATGTGTTTGTTTAAAAAAAAAGCATTATCTATATTATAGTAATTTTTATACTTTTTTGGGGATAAAACTAGCATATTGTTCATAGATGAGAAAATGCTATCTTCAACTTTATGGAGTTTGCTCGTGGGATATATATTGGATCATACAAAATGGTGAAGTATATAGATTTGGGAGTAATTACCATAGATTTAACCAAGTAGAATAATCAAAAATCACTTAACCAATGTTCTACGCAATCTAGAAGTATATATGTTTTTTGGAATTTTTTCTAGCCTATGGTTTGTGGATATATTTTTCTCAAGCCATATTTTGGCTTAAGGAACTATTGTTTGGAGGAGGAAATTTTGTAAAACCAATTGATTGCATATTGATTTATCTTCTTAAAAAACAAATTTGAACATGGAAATAATCATGAGTGCTGTAGAAGCAATATAGGGGATTTGATATGACTATTATTTAGTCAATTTTGATTTAATCAAAATTAATAGATTTTAACCATTAAAACCTATGTGAAAGGAACGCCACTTTTTCAATTTGCCTACAAAGAAATTTTAAGTTTTTTAGGTACAAAGAAATTTTAATTATATCTCATACGTTATCATTACATAATTTTGTATTTATGCAAATTTGATCTGCCTTATACAACAATTATAAACTAGAAGGGGAAATAAATTTCAAACAGCACCATAAATAATGCTTGATCTGTTTTATCGCATGAACAGAATGGATTATTGAAAACAAACTTTCTTTACTAAGAAAGAGTGATCCAGAGCAATCAACTAATACTATATCCATTCTTTATATGGAGGCTCTAATATTGCTTTTTTCTTTAACTTGACTTCCTTCTCAAATTTTAGTGACAAAGTAAAGTAATGGATTTAATTGAAACTCCCATTTCAATCTAATGTAAACTATAGTTTCGATCTTATGAGGCATATTTAAATATGACAAATACAACTATTGGATCTCAAAAGAGAAGTTGAGCTTCTCAAGATGTCAAAAAGAGAGAGTAGCCAATGGATCACAAAGCAGAAATTCTAGTTCGCAGATGCAGTATGCATGATCGGGTTGATTGGTCCAAAAAAAAAATCGCAGCAAAAGATCTAGCAATGTGGAATATTTTAGGAAGTTCACTTGAAAAATTTCAAGCAAAAATTTTAGCTATTAATTTTTAAGATATATTTTTACATTACTTTGCTAGACTTAGTCAAATTACATGCAACCACTGCCAGACACAAGTTTTATTCCTTTATCCAAAAATAAAAACATAGAAATGGTTGAAGAAAAAGGAGAGGCAAAATGGATGAAACTTGAGAGGGAAAGAAAATAGAAGAAACCAATAGACACTTATTCTTCCAATCAGTAAGAAGAGAAACTATAAACACTTTCTTCTATCTGTTCTTTTGGGATCTTGTAAATAGGTTCAAAGTTTAATTATGATGAGTTCCTTAAGTACCCGTGCAAGATATGAAATATTCTTCAGTTTGTGTTTATCTAAATTTTTTTTTGTGACAGTCGAGTAGTGTCATTACACAAATAGAATATATTGATGGGATAATATTAGAAACCTCTCCTAAGTTTTCTCTTAATATCACTTGATACTTCTAAGATTTTAAAATATCACATACCTCCCTTACTTTATTATTTGTGTAATAAAATCTTTAAAAACTCTAAATTGCCCTTTTGCTTGTTAAATAAAAATACTCGTTGTGAGAGAAGAAGCAAGAGAGAAAGATATTTTGGAATAACATCCCTTATATCTTACAAGTAGTACAATAGACACATATATATACAAGACTGAAATAATCTAGATCCTAAAATCAATCTATCAAGATCCTAAAATCAAGTTAGAATAATTAGGCTATCTACTTCCTATAATTAGACTAGAATAATCAGGCTATAAAATCCCTATGATTGATGTATAATATATCACACGTATCTAGACATATTCAACACTCCCCCTCAATCTAGAGCATACAAATCATATGCGCCAAACTTGCCACATATATATTTTATACGAGGACCTTTTAGTGACTTAGTAAAAAAATCTGCAAGTTGATCATTTGAATTAACAAAACACGTCTCAATAACTTTGGAGATCAATTTTTCTCTCACAAAATGGCAATCAACTTCAATGTGCTTAGTCCTCTCATGAAAGACTGGATTGGAGGCAATGTGGAGTGCAGTTTGAGTATCGCAAATCAACTTCATTGGGTCATGAGTCCCCAAATTTAACTCATTGAGCAATTGTTTAAGCCGTATCAGCTCACATGTAGCCATAGCCATAGCTCGATACTCAGTCTCAGCACTGGATCTGGCAACCATATCTTGTTTTTTACTTTTCCAAGATATTAAGTTACAATAGCGTGTGGTAGAACGACGATCAATAGGTGATCCTGCCCAATCTGCATCAGTGTAACCCATTACTTGCATGTTTCCTCTATCGGTATATAACAATCCTTGGCCAGGTGCTCCTTTGATATTTGAGAATGCGGATAGCTGCATTCCAATAAGTATCACACGGGGAATCTAAAAACTGACTGATCACTGAGAGAGGGAAAGATATGTCAGGACGTGTTACTATAAGATATTTCAAACGTCCCACAAGCCTACGATACTTTCCAAGATCCTAAAGTGGCTCCCCCTATCCTGGAAATAATTTAATATTGGGATTCATTGGAGTTTCTACAGGCTTAGCATTTGACATGCCTGCCTCCTCCAAAATGTCCAACGCATATTTTTGTTGGCAAATAACAACACCATCTTTGGATTGGGCAATTTTGATACCCAAGAAATAACGAAACTTGCCCAAATCTTTCATCTAGAAATGACCAAAAAGGTGGTTCTTTAACTGAGCAATTCCATCATGATCCTGTCCAATGATAATAATATCATCGACATAAACGACAAGATAAATACTATCTTTTGACAGAGAATGACGATAAAACACTGAATGATTAACCGCACTACGAATCATGCCATATTTTTGGACAACATCACTGAAGCATCCAAACCAAGCCTGAGGAGATTGTTTGAGACCATAGAGTGCACGTTTTAGTCTACAAACTGTTCCACAAGATTCCCCCTGAACAACAAAACCAGGTGGTTGATCCATATAAACTTCCTCCTGCAATTCACCATGAAGGAATGCATTCTTGGTGTCTAATTGGTGCAAGGGCTAATGATGGATAGTAGACAGAGATAAGATGAGGCGAATAGAAGACATCTTGGCCACTGGAAGGTGTCAGTGTAATCTAGACCAAAAATTTGAGTATAACCCTTAGCTACGAGATGAGCTTTAAGACAATCAATTTGACCATTTGGACCAACTTTAACAGTATAAATCCAACGACAACCAACAGTTGATTTACCAGGTGGGAGTGGGACCAGCTCCCAAGTAGCATTGGAGTGAAGAGCAGCCATTTCATCTATCATTGCTTGACACCACCCAGAGTGGGACATAGCCTCACTTATAGTTTTAGGAACTGACATGGACGACAAAGAGGACAAAAAGGCATAATGGGATGAAGACACAGGTTAATAATTGAGACAATTATAATTTGGACATTGATTTCGAGTGGAACGAATACCTTTTCTGATAGCAATGGGTGGGCTGGCTGGAGATGAGATTGTGGTAAGTGAAGGATTTGGAATAGTGCGTGAGTCATTATGAATATTAGCAGATTCTCCAACACCATTATCTGGAACTGTGGTAGGACAATTCCTCACATTATGTCTATGGTAAGTGAGAAATGGTGTTGATTCGGGTGAAGTTACAGACTCTTTGGGAGGCTGACTAATGTCAGTGTCGTGAGTAAGAAGAACAAAAGTAGAAACAGGAATATCCTCCGTGATTGTAGAATGCTTGGACTTATTAAGCTGAAAGAAAGGAGTAGATTCAAAAAACGTAACATCGGCAGAGATGATGTATCGTTTAAGATCAGGAGAAAAACATTTGTACCCTTTTTGTTTTTGAGAGTATGCACGTGAAGACAACTTGTCTTTTCCAGGAGTTAAATCATGTACAAAACATGTACAGCCAAATGTATGAGGGGAATAGAAAATAGAGGATCATTAGGATATAGAAGAGAGTAAGGAACTTGATCCTTAAGTACAGATGATGGCATGTGATTGATCAAATAACGTGCAGTGAGAATGGCATCCCCCAAAAAACGTAGCGGAACATTTGCATGAAGAAGTAAAGTACGTGCTGTTTCAACCAAATGTCTATTTTTCCTTTCAGCAAGACCGTTTTGTTGTGAGGTGTGAGAACATGATGATTGATGAATGATCCCTTTAAAATCCATAAAGGACTTGAAGGGATGGAGAAATACTCATGTGCATTATCACTACATAAGATTTTTATGGAAACACCAAATTGTGTTTGAATTTCAGAGACAAAGCTTTGAAAAATAGAAAACACTTTAGATCTATTTTTCATAAGAAACACCCAAGTACAACGAGAATAATTATCAATGAAAGTGACAAAATACTGAAACCCTAAAGTAGAAGTGACTTGACTCTGTCCCCAAATATTAGTATGGACCAAAAAAATTAGAGATTCTACTCTATTATTAGCCCTTTTCGGGAAATGACTACGAGTGTGTTTTCCAAGCTGACATGATGCACACTCTAAGGAAGACAGAGTAATGGAAGGCACCGTCTTTCGAAATTTATTTAAACTTAGATGACCTAAACGACTATGGATCAGCAAAGGATCATCTATGGCAGAACAAGATACCGGTGTTGGCAAAGAAAGATGGTAAAGTCCTTGAGACTCACGCTCTGTGCCAATCGTCCACCCCGTACCTCGATCCTGTAAAATTTTAAATTTCTCATCAAATGTAACTAAGCATTTAAGAGAACAACACAAACAACGAACAGACACCAAATTAAAGGAACAATTGGGTATAAAAAGAATAGAATCAAGAGGCATAGAAGGTAGAGGGTTAGCCTTGCCAATCCCTTTAGTTTGGGTTTGTGAGCCATCAGCAAGAGTAATATTAGGTAGAGAAGTAGAACTATTGAGTGAAGAGAAAAGTTGTGGATTACCAGAAATATGATCTGTGGCAGCAGAATCTAAAACCCATGGGTTAAGAGATGGAGATTGAGAGATACATGCGCTAACATTACCGGTTTGTACTACTGAGGCTGTAGGTGTGGAAGATTGTTTGGTTGTAAACCATTTCACAAAATCTTCATACTCAGGCTTGAAAGTTGGTCCTGAACTTTCACAAGGTTCGGATTGAACAACATTCACCACTTGTTGGGAAGGACGTGCATGCAAGAGCCAACACCAATCTTCTGTGTGGCCAACCTTTTTACAATAGTCACAATACGGTTGGTTTTTGTTACCATTATAACAACCTCGATCGCGGCCGCTTCCATGACCTCTTCTTTGGCTGGATTGAGATGCCAAAGCAGATGAATCAACAACGATAGACTCTGAAGATGACTTTAATTTATCTGAGAGTCGTAACAGCCATGAAAAATCTTGAGATAAAGTAGGAATTGTGGGGCTAGCAAGAATTTGATCACGAATGGCAGAATATTCTGTGAGTAACCCAAAGAGAGCCAAAAGCATAAAAATTGTACCATGTTGAGAAAGTTGTTCCTGTTGAGTTGCAGCAGAGGGTAGCAACTCATTGAAATCGGAAAGGACCCCTTGAATTCTGTCTAAGTAAGAGCTCATAAGCATATCAAGTTTTTGAGGTGCAATGAGACTCATCAAATCAAAACAAATAGCACAATCACGAGATATATCATTGGTGTATAATGCTTTGGCTTGCTCCCAAACACTAAAGCAAGTCTTATGTGGAAAATTTGCTTTAGTAAAGAATCAATGGTCTGCCAAAGCATGCTACATAATTGACCATCAATTCGATCCCACTTGGATCGATCAGTCATAATATCATCAGGTTTAGTAGTAAGATGATCTTTATATCCTTGTCCCATAAACCATAGCTCAACATCAGCAACCCAAGTAGAGTAGTTACTGCCTTTTAGTTTTTCTGTAGTAATAATAGTAGAACCAGTAACAGATGGATTGACCATGAGAGGGGTTGTGGATTTAGATGTAGATGTTATAGATGTATCGAATGTAGACATGATGATTGGGTCAGGAAAAATCATTGGGTAAAATCACCGGGTGGGATGATTAGAAAACAAATTTCTTCTTCTCACTGCTCTGATACCATGTGAGAGAAGAAGCAAGAGAGAAAGATATTTTGGAATAACATTCCTTATATCTTACAAGTAGTACAACAGACACATATATATACAAGATTGAAATAATTTAGATCCTAAAATCAAGCTAGAATAATTAGGCTATCTATTTCCTATAATTAGACTAGAATAATCAGGCTATCAAATCCCTATGATTGATGTATAATATATCACACGTATCTAGACATATTCGACACTCGTAAACCACCTTATTTACTACAAGAAAGCCATTACCTAAAAACAATTTGCAGTAGAACTATCACATTACAATACTATAGCCTTTTTACATTTATTAAGGGAGATAAGTGATTATTTTTAAAATTTTAGGGATACCAAGTGATATTAGTAGATATCTCAGTGGAGGTTTTTGATATTATCCCTATATTAATTGGTCTCTACTAAAAAGTGTAGCTGTTTAAAAAAAAATAATAATAATAAAGAAAAGGTGACAGCGGATGTAGTTCTTATTCGACACAATTCTAAATCATACTGTGGTACTTAGGGATTACTTTCGCACAAAGTATATTTAGGCTTCAAAATGTAATCAGACAGACACATTCCATTAAATGGTTTTGCTAGCTTGTAAAATGACTTTTCGGATATTTACAAAGTAACTGACAATTATTCCATCAACACTCATGAAGTCTGCAATATTAGGTGGAAAATGGTCCTAAGACCACTGAATAAAAGCATTTTTTAGTTTCGTATGTACCTACCCTCTTTATAGGAAGTTGATCACGAATCCAGTACTTATACGGCATGAATTGCCATTAGATGTTGCTATAAGTTTATTGTATCTGCCTACATTTTGGAAGTGTAAACGCTGTAATGTGTTAGGATTTTCCTTTTAAATTTCATACTTTAGATGGAAAAGATTGGAATACATAGTCAAACCCAATCTTAGTTTAAATAATACGTCGAAGTTCAATTTAGGCATCGTTTGATAATCCAATTCAACACTTAAACTTAATGGTTCAGATATTAAAATGTTTAGTCGTGTTTAATAACCAAAAATAGAACATTTAAATTAATTAAATGGCACTGGATTTTCTAATCAAAACTTACTTTCAAAATTAAGTGATAAGCTATTTACTTATCACTTAATATGATATACATTTAAATATATTAGATTTAGTACTTAATAATTTAATCACCGAATGGATTCAAAATTGAGAATTCAGAATTTAGTTTTCAAATTTCAGTTTTATCAAACACACCTATTAAAATACGTCTTCCCCACGATGTGCTCAAAGGAAAATTCTCACTTCCAATTGCAACACTAATTTTGCAACTAAGTAAATCATTATTCATCTTTAAGAAATCGGTGTAGATTAACTTTATCGATATTGCAGTAATGAAAAATTATTTTCTATGATTCAATTTATACATGCTGGAGAATTGGAGTTTACTGATATTGTAGTTAAGGGGTAAGACAGAGTTCAAAAAGCATGGTAGAATCGCATCAGGTGGCTGATTGAAAGAAGCACGAATTTCAACTCTTTTCCACTAAATAATAACATTTAAGTATTTCTAATTTGCATAGAAGTAAGTCTACCCAAGTGTATAGTTCTTATTAACTGAAGTAAAGAAACTTTTCTTTTACTTGTACTCAAGGAAAACTTTAAGTTTGGAAAGGCAAAAGAGTGGACTTGACTCCAAAGTAGGAACCTTGAGATTCCTGGCTAATATACGTACTAATTTAATTTTAGTTGAATCTCAACAAAGCATATCCTAAAAGGTAATAGAATTCAAATCTAACCAGTTCAGGTCCACCCAACTTGGTAACCTAAGAAGCCTAGACACTGATGACATATCACGCAAAATATTTTTTTAAGCTAAATTTTTATTTTATTAAATAATTAAAATCAAAATACAAGGATTTTGAAGGGCCAAACTCGACCTCAAGAATTCTCGAAAGGTAATAGGTTGAGATATTGTAGAAGGAATAATATGCATCTGATCATCAAGTGTAAAGGCATGGCCTTACATTCTTCATCACCTCTATACCAGTTGCAACGAAACGACGATTCAATGACTTGCCAAAAGAAATCAATTGACCTTTATATGCTGGAGGAAATAGGAAATCAGATGAATGTGTCTGAATATGTTTTCTCAACTTCACCCTATCCTCCAGCTGATCATCCTTTTCTGATAAAACAATATTGTTCACCAATGGTGTCTGACTTTGAATAGCCTGCAGAGTTCGCTGCTAATCTTCACTCCCCATAGCTAGATCAAGCATACTCTGTCCAAGTGCATTATCACCTCTGGCTTCAATCCAAATCTTTTCTGTAACTTGATGTTTAAAACCTGGTTCTTTTGATATTAACGGCCCCCCTCATACATTCCATGTAAGATCGCAACAGAATTCAAAGTTGCAAAGGGCTCAAATTCAGGTTCAATGAATAGACCATCTAACCTATCCAGATTAACATTTGAAGCATTAGAATCTTGAGTCTCATTTACACCACGACCTTCCCCACCCTTATGATTTGGAGACTGCTTTACTATTGTATCCGTGTCAGTCTCAGGGTCCATAAAAGCACTATTGACCAACTTTTTCCCCACGTCTATTGGAGCATTAGTTTTAGCGTGCATAGGATTGTGAGCTTCCACTTAAGCAAAATAATTGAACTCTGAACTTCATCAACCAATGTCGATGAATGGTCAACTTGACGAGCTTCCTTCTGTCCCTAATGAACCACTGATTTAACTTTTCTGATCCTTGCTGCTGGTTAGAGCTCTCACCAGCGACATGAAGTTTTGTGCCAATCAATTGACCCTTTTCTGACATTAGGCAGCACTTTTGGTAGTGGCTTATTAACTTGAGGATTTGATACTTGAACCCTCCCATCAATGCGGAGAGTTGCTGCCGAGGATGGATCAAAAGCAGTATGTGATGCTAGAGTTTTCTCAACCCCACCAGTCCGTTCAGCATCTAATGAGTTTCTCTTTCCCCTTATTGGCAGAACTTTTAGCAACATAGACCTAAGCAGCGGGCTTTACCCCACCATCTCCCTCCTTCCGAAGCTTAAGGGAAGAATTTGATCTCTTGGTAGAAGTTGGGATGCTGAATTGTAAACCTATTGACATGCTAATTATCCAGAACCATAGACTTTGGAAAATACCCAGACCAAAAGCCGATTGATAAAGAAAGATATCGGTAGCTAGTTAGTGAGCTGATTTATCTATCCCATACTTGTTCTGATAAAGCATATGTTGTTAGTGTTGTCAGCCAATTCAGGCATTCTACTAGTAATCAGCATATGGAAGTTGTGTTTTCGATCCGTCGATATTTGAAGGGTTCACTTGGCAAGGTCTTTTATTTTTCAAAAACAACCATTTCAATGTTGATGGTTACACTAATACTGATTGGACAGCTGGAATGAGCGAGAGGGTGGGGGGGTTTGGTTGGTAGGTGGGAAAGAGAGGAGAGGGGAGGAGGGAGGAGGGAGGGGGAGGATGTAGGGGGAGGAGCGGCAGGAGGAAGAGGGAGAGGAAGGAGAGAGGAGAAGGTGGTGGTAGGAGGGGATGCGTAGTGTTAGTGTTATTTTTTATTTTAAAAGAAATTCCTTAAAAGAGGTATGTATTCTAAAAACACCCCAAAATACATCTTCAAAAACACCTCTAAAAACAATCCTAAAAACGCTCCTAAAAATACTTAATAATCTACCATAAAAGTTTTTCACATATATTATTACAGTAAAACTTTTGAAAAATACTTCCGAAAATAGCTAGTCTATATGGAGCCTTAAGTATCTGGAAATTATGCCTTGAGCACAATGTATAGTTTTAATAATACTTTAAATAGTAAAAGGCAAAATACTTTACTTTTCTGCTTAAAGTTTGTATTTATGTTTTCTCATGGTACAAAAGAATAATTTGTAATTAAAAGTTCTTTGGCCAAAATACTTGTAATTATATTCCATAAAACTTTAAAAATGCTCTTTTCAGTTACAGGACAAGAAAATACTTGCAATTACATGCTCAAAATCTGAAATACTCAAAAAATAAAAAATTCATATTACTTGAACATAAGTTGCAGCAAAAGTATGCCTCAATTATCGTCAATCCCTTGGAGGAAAACTTCCAAATTGTGGAAAATCGAAAATGATCTTCTTCGTTGTAAAGTATTTTGGATGAATTTTAGGAGTTTTACTATCAATGCTTTGATATTTGTGCTGTCCAGACCATTGCAATGAAACCCATTAATGGGCTTGTCAAACTCATTAATACCACTCCATTTTGTTTCAGAAATACTTCTTCTGGTAATTTTATAATATTGAGGAACTAAACTGATACACCATAACAACTAAGAAAGCCACGCGGTTTAAAACTTAAAACCATAAAGTTATTTAAAGGGTCAAATGGGTTATTTCAACTTGCTGTTGGGATGATGTACTTGGAATGTGTGTGGTTGTTCTGTTGATTCTGCCACATATATATTTATTTTTGTCAAAAATCCTGTAGGTAACTGTATGAAGAAAAGGTACTTAACTGTTGATGGTGATAACGACTATATTGGCCAACATAAGTTAGTTCAATTGATAAGAACATGCTATTTTCTTATAAAAAATTGTATATTCGAGTCTTATTATTGATGTAGAAACTGTATTAGTAGGCGATTTATAAGAATCTCTATAAGCGACTTATGTCTCCAACGACACACATTGATCAGTGGTGGTGATTGAAATTGGACCCAGCCAAATTTTTTCTTACAAAAAAAAAAAAAAGAAGAGAAATAGCGGACTGTATTGGCCAAGTGTATAGAGATAAATGATCAAAGTCACACTTTTTCAAAGATCGAATTTGAACTGAAAAAAATTGATTAACTAAGACTAATGAAGAATATGGAACATCAATGCTAAAGAATATTGCTTTAACCAGGGGGACATTGAAGAATATCTTGGCGCCAAGTTGGAAGTAAAATTCGAAGAGAGCACCCAATGGGGTTCACACAAGATAGTTACATCCCACATTCACGTATGCAGCAAATGTTTGCCATCCTTATCCAACAGCCACACCTTCACATTTGAGAAACAATGATAAACAGAAACATACCAGAGTGCATAGTAAAATGGTAAACTTCGCGTGCACATAATTTGTTGTATGTTGACATGAATGCAAAATTTATGAAGGAAAAAAGTGCGAAACTAAACACCATTCCACATGGGGAGATCTGTGGAACGGAAGAATTAAACATTTGATCCAAACTACCAATAAAAAGTTCTTTGATATATCTGAGAGAATTGTTTGTTACCAGAGAGGACTGGTTGGATCCTTCTGAGAACAACAGTGAGGGCAACAAGTGCGGAAAGATCAGAGCATTGGCAACAACTTCACCTTTCGTGAGTGCATAACTAATGACTCCACGCAGAGCAAGGATGATGATTCCAGCAATCACGCAAATGATGAAAGATACCACGTTCACAATACCACAGATAATGCTGCTGATTTTAGATGTCCAGCTCCGAGCTTGTTGCTCACTCTCACGCTGATTTGTCATTGCAAATGATATATCTTTATTTAGTCCAATTCAAGTACCAACGACCATGAATAAGAAAATATTGAAAATTACGGAAATGTTAGTTTTCTTCTCTTCCTCATGTTTAAAAGAATAATCTTGATTTGAAAAGCAAAGACTAACCTTGCTGCTGCATTAACGCCAAGGGGGATCGTCAATACCCATCCAGAAATTGTTGTGCTGCAATAATTTCCAACATATTTATTTAGCTCATATATATAATTTACTAGTTGTAATATGTACTTGCAATTTCATGCTATTTCTGAATGTTGATTGTTCAGAATTTATTGAGCCACAAGAATGAGCTGTACAACCCCAAGCCCTAACCCCTTCATTCAAAGGAGGAAAAAAAGAGCAATAAGGAAAATTCCGTTCATTTGTTTTTTTTCCACTGTAGAATAATGTATTGATAAGAAGTGAAGAAATGAACAAAGCGAACATAGCCATAATTAGCTTACCAAATGGATAGAGCATCCAGAGCCAATTCGGGCTTAGGAAGCAAACCAGCGAATAAACCAAGAATTTGAAAATAACGCATCTCCAAATACAAGCATAACTGCCGATCCTGCTGATAATTTGAAGAATCCCCAAAGGCCAGTGAAGGCTTGTAGGCCAAAATCGGTCCATGTATTCTTGCATTTTTCGATTTTTACTATGTAAATGAATTGTTCATTCACAATTATCCACCAGGAAATGCTCAAAACAAGAAATTTGCATAGAACTAGATAAAATAATTTCACACATTTCAAGTATTAATTGATCATGTCTTCTATCAAAGTGTAAAGTCAATTGATCTATTCTATCCTAATTTTATCAAAATGGTCGGAAAATCCACTTTATTAGCAAATTTTTCTATACCTAGCTCTCAAGGTGATTTAGATCTATAGGCTAATCTTTCGATTGCTAGATCAAGTTTACTCATTAGCCTTTCTATGACTATGTTCAAAGATGGCTTAGATTTATGTTGAATGCGTTGGGGTTGGAAACAAGAAAAATGATGGTACTCACTATAAGGACAGTGATTTCCACACCGATAGTTGATGCAACTGTGTAGTTATATTGCTCAAAATAAGAATTGTAATAGCCAAGTTCATCAAATTGACCCATATTTTGTGCTTGTATATACGTATATGTATCATGATATCCAACATGCATGCTACAAGTCACATAAGCAGAATGAAAAGCATTAACATTCCTATTTCGCTCAATCAAGTATATCGAGTTATCCAATTTAGCATTTAGCATTAAATGATCTGCTTTAGCATCTAAAACTTGCACACCATCTTCAAAGGACATACCTGCATTTTTTCATTGGTTGCTTCATAGTTAAAGTATTGAAAGTCGTAAGGATTCATTGCCGAACTTCCTTCTCTCAAGCATGTCCTTCTATGTGAACTATTCTTCTTCAGTCCCTAAACATGTTTTCAACGTAATTCAAAAATAAATTTAGTCAAGAAGAATATGTGAATAGACACAAACAAAATACAAAATCACACAAGACTCAACAATCACACAATCGACTCGATTTCGACAAAACATCAAATAGAACATACTTAATAAATAAAATTGAAATGTCTAAACTAATAAAGTCATTCCCAACACCAATAGTGAACCAAATCTCCTCCAGTAACAATGCTAAAAATTTGATGTGAAGTTTTAATTATACTCAGACTTTCACTACTACAGCTGTACAGGTCGTGCATAAGTATAGGAAATATTCGAATATTGATCCTACAGAGAAGATTGATCAATTACCAATGCTATTCGAACTTCTTTATTATCTAGATGTTCATAAGTGTGAGAAAATAACTCTAAATACAAACATATAATAAAAGGGAACTAGAAACAACAATAAATGACTCATAGGATTGGTTTTCCCTCTACTTTTGTTAGTTAAATGACCCAATTATCATGTTTTATCTCTTTGATTAAACTATGTGGTAATTTTCTAATGTATATGATACCTGTTTTGGCTATTGAATCAACTATACCTATAACTATTCTACATCTACTTTTGTGGTTATAAAAATAGTTACAAGTTCATTAGGGTCAAGAAATTACATGGTAAGTCACAAAGGTGCACCTTTACTTTCATAAATATATTCCCTTAGTGTTATGTTTTTACAAACTGGTATTGAATAATAACTTGTCATTCATCATCCAACACCTTAGATGGTTTATAATTAGTGGTCAATTAGTTGCAAACATGAAAAACAAAAGCATGAAATAAATTGCTTTTATGACAAACACAACAACCAAGTTTCTATCAACGCATAAAGAAGAGACTAAACCAAACCGGAGGCATGAAATGTAACAAAATATAATAGAAATCAAAGAAAACTTCAAACTTGTTTTATAACTAACAATAGAATCAAATACAAAGTTAAAGTATTAGGAGAGGTATCACTCTTATCACATGAGCTCAAATCCACATCTTCAACCTCAATCTTCATCCAAGTTAATTAAAGACAGATTGGTATCACTCTTAATTAATCTAATCTAAACTAACCTAACTTACTAGGAATTTCAAGTTCAATCTACATTGTTAGTGATGTTTTCCTCCTTTTTTTCTAGCTTAAAATTTTATCAATGGAGTCCCTTGTTATAGGAAAGAGAAAAGAGAGACAATAATTAAACAAGTTGTGCATGTTGGCAAGTTAGCAATTTTTGTCTGACCACAATCTAGCTCACAATCTGACAGTGAATTGGTGTACTATTCGTGGCCAGATTGGTACTCTGTTTTGGCCTTGGAAAGTTGCATTCAGCCTTACATTCTGTCACTGTCTTTGACAGGTGTCGAATCAGTGCAATAATAAAAATTCTACCCCAAAAAAATATGAATTTTGTATAGAGTCATCTCCACATGGACTGGGGAGAAATTTGCTTCTTTTCAAGAGATAATTATGGGGGGATTTTTAGAAAATTTGAAAATAACTAATTAACCAACTAGAAGAAAATTCACGAAAATAAGCAGGAAGTAAATCTATAATCGACACATCTCTAGCCAAAGATGTAACTTTTCAGACAAAGCTCATACAACTGATCATTGATTCAAGAATAGTTAAATCACTCATTAATAGATTGGTCATAGCTATCAACAAGCTATGACAGTCAACTTTTCCTTATTTTATCAATAATCAAGGTATGACCATTAATTATTTTCCTATCCAAGAAACAACCCTAGGTATGACCATAGGATTTAATTTTCCAATTGCATTAAGAACTAGAAAAACCAACGCTAACCAATAAACAACTATGAGGGTTTATTTAAATTAGATCATACATTTTCCTAATGTGAAACCAATCACGCTAGTTACCACTAGTGTACCTATAAACAAAGAAAATTTATTTAATTTATTTAGTCAAGATTAAGTAAATTGATCTTGATTAAATTAAATTAAATTATGAAAATCTATTATGTTTTGGATTCACAAATTGGGCTAATATTAGATGGCCTATTAAATCAAATTAAACTCATGATACCCATTTGAACTAAAGTGGATTAATCGATTAATTAATTCACGATAGACTATATGGGCCAGCCTATTACTAAGGTCCAAGTTAAATGGGTTTCTTGAATTATAAGTTACCTAAATACAGGAAGGTTCCATAGGGTTTTCTTGAAAACCAAACCTACAAATTTTGGCTATAAATAAAGGTCTTCACTCATGTCAAGGCAACATCTTGGAAAAACTCTGTTAAATCTCAAGAGTTTTTTTCCTTAAATTCAAATCAAGGCAAATCCTTCCGTTCGTGTTGAAGGTTGAAGTTTCAAGTGTTCAACTTCATCATCAAATCATCCATTTTCTATGCCTAAATTTTAAAGAGAAGAATCAAAGGATTAATTCTTTAACTTAAGAAATTTTAGAGATTGTAATCCTTTTCCCTTTAATTCAATATATTTTGTATTTGCACAAGTTTTCTTGTCTTTTGTCTTAGACAACGAAATTTGCACTTACAAATTTCTGGCACGCCCACTGGGACCATCTCTATCTCTCATCTCTTCTCTTCTTACAAGCATCTATTTCAAGAACACAGCCATAATGGACTCCAAGAATGTGAGTTTTGCTTTTGAAGATTCAATCTTTGCGATTTCCACAAATCATGGGGTGCAAGATCTTGGTCCTATGACAAGGAGCAAGACGAAGGTATTGGCGCAAAAAGTCAAGGAGGATGCTGCTACCACCTACGAGAAGAATCTTGATGTATTGCCTAGCGACAAGGTGACCACGACTCAAGGTTTAATAGCTCAAGTGATTCAACAAATTTTATGGTGATGCCTGTGATGATGACCAATACTGCAACCGTTGACGATTAAATATCTAATTTGATTAAGATTGTTGAAGGGTTGGCAACTCATGTGCAAGATCAAGATGCCAGGATAGCCAAATTAATGGTTATGGTGGAGAACATGGGATAACTAGTCTCAGTGCGTCCAAACAAAAATCCAAACTGCAAGACGAAGGTGACTCATCATCAAGGGAGAAGGAGAGCGATGATGCAATGTCGCATACGATAAAAGAGTTCTCTATCTCTCCTGATGGCAAATTTGAAAAAATTCATTGAGGGCACAATCAAAGACAAGATTGGTGGAAGCACCAAGATACAGTGGCTCTGCCAAGCCTTATACTCTAAGAATTGACAGCTTGAAAATGCCTATCGAATATCAACCTCTGAAATTTCAACAGTTTGATGGCAAAGGCAATCCCAAGCAAGACGTTGCATATTTTGTAGAAAATTGTAATAATGCTGGTACTGATGGTGATTTGCTTGTTAAGCAATTCTTTCGTTCATTGAAAGGTAATGCCTTTGATTGGTACACAGACTTGGAACCAAGCTCCATAAATAGTTGGGAGCAGTTGGAGCAAGAATTTCTCAATCACTTTCATAGCACAAGGAAGACTGTCAGTATGGCTGAACTTTGGAGCACATGTCAGTGGAAAGATGAACCTGTCATCGATTTTATCTATCGTTAGAGAACTCTCAACCTAAGTTACAAAGATCGAGTTGCTGAATCTTCTGCTATTGAGATGTGTATCCAAGGCATGCATTGGGGACTCAAATATATTTTGCAAAGCATATATTCAGAATCCTTTGACGAATTGTCAACAGAAACTAATACTAAGGAAATCAACCTTCAAGGACAAGAGACACTTGTTCCTTATCCTCACAAAGTCATGGAGAAGTCACAATCAAAGAATGGGGGCGAGACTTCTTTAAATCTTGAAGAAACCATGATGGCAAGTATTGCACTATCAAAGTCTCTGCCAAGGGAAGAAGAAAAGTAACTTTGAAGTCCAATCATCTACACGAGGGTGGGGACAAAGGAGAAACCTTCATGGAGATGCAAGAAAAGCGATATCCATTTAGTGACTCTGATGTACCAAGAATGCTTGATGATCTCTTACAAGCGAAACTTATTGAGTTACCAAGGTCAAAACACCCTGAAGACTCTAAGCATGCTGGCAACCCAAATTACTAAAGGTATCATTGCTTGGCTGATCATTCCACTGAGAAGTGCTTTACCTTTAAAGTTAAAGTCATGGAGTTGGCTTAATAGGGACAAATTATACTTGATGATGAAAATGCAAGTGCCAATCATACTAACTTTGTGCACCACACAAGTTGGTTTGTAGCACTCTTTGATAAGAGTCTAAACTGTCTGTAAGTCTCCTTGACATGACAGTAAATTGTCTTCAAATCAAAATTCACCAAGTACTTCTTGATAAGAGTCTAAACTATCTGCAAATCTCCTCGACAGGAGTATAAACTGTCTCTATATTGCAAATTATATCAATTCTCTTTGACATGAGTATAAACTGTTTTCAAATTTGAAATTACTTCAAACTTCCTAGACATGAGTATAAACTGTCTCCATATAGCAAATTATATCAATTCTCCTTGACACGAGTATAAAGTGTCTTCAAATTTGAAATTACTTTAAACCTCCTTAACACGAGTATAAATTGTCTCCATATTGCAAATTATATCAAATCACCTTGATAAGAGTATAAACTGTCTTCAAATTTGAAATTACTTCAAACCTACTCGTGATACGAGTATAAACTTTTTTTATGATGCAAATTATATCGAATCTTCGTGACAAGAGTATAAATTATCTTCAAATTTAAAATTACATCAAACCTGCTCGACATGAATATAAACTGTCTCAATGTTGCAAGTTATATCAAATCTCCTTGATATGAGTAAAAACTATCTTCAAGTCAAAAGTTGTTTCAAGTGCTCCTTGATGCTTGAGCTTAAACTGCATGTTGCTCCTAGCCCGCAAGAGTTTAAACTGCAAATGGTAGGAACTACGTGTGACTTGATTCTCTTTTGAGGTACATAGCAACTTAGCGGGCAAGTTCTAAGTCTAGTTACAACTCTTAAAAAAAATTAACTCATTGCTAACTGACATGCACTTCAAAGTGGTGGGCCATTGTTAGATTATTTTTGCTTCTCGAGTTAGGGTAGGTCGTCATGGAAGCTTAAGGGAAAATCTTTATGCAACGGACTTCTCGAGTTAAGGTGGGCCGCCATGGAAGTTTCAGCAAAATTTTCATGCAATGGACTTATCAAGACTTCTCGAGTCAGGGTAAGTTGTCATGGAAGTTTAAATGATAATATTCATGCAACGGACTTCTTTATCTAAGGTAGGCTGTCATGGAAGCTTAAGGGAAAATCTTCATGCAACAGACTTCTCGAGTTAGGGTAGGCTGTCATGGAAGCTTAAGCGAAATCTTCATGCAACAGACTTCTCAAGTTAGGGTAGGCCATCATGGAAGCTTGAGGAAAAATCTTCATGCAACGGACTTCTTGAGCTAGGATAGGTTGACATGGAAGCTTAAATAAAAATCTTTACCCAACGGACTTCTTGAATCAAGGTAGGCCGTCATGGAAGCTTAAGGGAAAATCTTCATGCAACGGACTTCTTGAACCAGGGTAGGCCGTCATTGTGACAACCCCATCTCCCCCTAAGGCGAATCAGAGGGTTCAGCGGACTGCCTGCCCAACTCTCACCAGGACTCATTCACTAAAAAGTGACTAACAATCCTTTAAAATAAAAGAACAATCCAAGCCTATTTCAACTTACATCCCAATTCAATAAAAATTACAAGTTATAATACTTGAATTGCCATCAAAATTTCACCTTACAATTCCCAAAATACAAAGTTTAGGATTTTATCACAAAGTCAAAAATCACTTCCAAATACCTCTCAAGTGCTTACTTATAAAAGTCAATTATCTTAAATAGGTACGCAATGGATTACACAAAAGATCTTCAGAATTAGATCCACCAAGAACCCTTACTTCAAGTCCTTGTTAAGGAATAACAAATATAATGGGGTGAGCGAACGCTCAGTGAGGCTAAGAAGAACATGCAAGCATGCAAGATCAAGTACTATACACTTTCATTGAGCAAGATAAGTAACCACAACTCTCAAGTAAGAACGCAAGTAAGGAAATTAATTACACATTCAATAAAAGATACGGGAGCTCTCAGGAGCTAGTCTGCCGCTTGATCAAGATTTTCAGGTGAGTTGACACTTCGTCAACATAACAAGAGCAAGTTCGTAGAACCCCACTTGTCAACCATTTCCGTCCACCGTTTCAACCCCCCAACCGGGCCCGCTCGTCAAAATACGTTAAGTTGGTAATACTCAAGTATACCCATGCAAGTAGTCGGCGAACGCATTTTAACTGACGAAACAGATAAGAACCCGTGGCTCATCAAATCTCCTCGATGAGGACCTCACGCCTGGCTGCTAGTCAATTGACTAACAGAGGGGTTTGGGTGTCCCAATAAATCACTAGTAAGTTGATGAGACAATGCTCAATAGACAAGCAAGTACACGTTCAGGTAAGTAATTTCAAGTACGAGCAAGTACAAGCAAGCAAGTTCAAGTCAAGTAAGAGAGGTCGGACGCGATAAAGTACATGTCTTCCTTGACAAGTCCAATACAACATTCAATTCAAGCATGTAACGAGTCCAAGCAAGTCAACAAGTCATGCACTTGACACTCACCAAAAGTGCAATTCAAGCAAACAAGCAACTTCAAACTCCTGGGATTGGATCGTCTTCGATCCGGTCTTGATCACCTGAGCCAAATGCGGCAAATGAGTTCCTTATGCCACTCACAACATGATCTCAAGAATTACATCCCTCTTACCCACTTAAAGTCACTTAAGAAATTCGAGTAATATAACAAAACTTTGTCTCGTGCCGAGTCGATAAAATCATTTACTTTGTTTCTTAACCACGTTGTTTTTGCCCAAATCAAACATACTTATCAAGGCCATTATTTTGAAAGAGGTAACATGCACCTTTACTAAAATAAATCACCAAAATTTGAGAAAAAAGGGAAAGGCAAAATAAGCCCTGCTTGACTAATAAGAGTAGAAATTTTCTCCTTTCTTTTAACCCTTCAAAAGTTCACCATTTCGACTCGAAATCGACTCACCTTGAAGAACGGAAAATTAGCAATGTTTAGTGATAAAATGTGTATCAAAATACACCCAAAATGGCCCATGTTCAAAGTAAGGATGGAAATTTCAAAGAAGCATCTGTTGATTTAAAACAAAAAGTTTCCAACTTTGCGTGACCTAGATTGCAAAAATCATATCTTGAGTTCCATAAATCCAAAAATCATGAACTTTATACTGTTGAAAAATAGATTCAAAGTATTAAAATTACTCAGAAGACACTTTGGTAAGATTAAATCCATAAGTAGATCAAATTTTGACTTCAAGTTGCAGCTTTGACAATCATCCGTACAGAATAGAGTTGAAAATCAGTCAATTTTACGGATTTATTGGGAATTGTAGAAAATGAATTAAACTCTGAAATTTACAGGGTTCAAATATCTCTGAGTCTAGTTTCCAATGCATGGATCTCAAATCCAATTTTTCTACATTGAGTTATTCTCATTTTCTCAAAGCTGCGCAGGCAACCCCGCAAAAATTTTTAGAACGTGACATGTTGGAGAAAAATGGTTTCTTTCCCTCAAAAACTCATAATTTTGATTCAAATCCAACATACACTCATAGTACCAAGTTGTTTGATCAAAATCAAGCCAAGAAACATCAAGAAAATTTGAAAAGCAAAGCTGGAAATTTCAATTTTCATTCGACTAGCAAGCAGTCCATTTTCTCAAGTTTCTCATCAAATTTTCTCCAAGATTCAACCATAAAACAACAAAATCTCACTCAAATCCATAAGGGCTTCATCAACCATTAGCCCTTGAGTATCATTAAGCAATTTCCAACCAAATCTATTCAACAAATCAAGATCTATGCTAATAGTTTAGCCACTAGAACATCTAGGGCTATTTCCTCAAGTAAATTGCTAAACCCACCATAGATCAACCTCAAATCAAATAGATCTACTATTTTTACGGCTAAAATTAAAGGATCTAAGTGAGTTTCAGATTTTACCTGAAGATCTAGTAAGATCTAATGAGATTTTACACCAAAGTTTCCTTCCAAGCTTCCTCCTTCGAGTTTCCTCAAGAATGTCAAAGATCTTCTTGTCTTCTTTGTGATTTCTTCAAAAATCTTCAAGAACCCAAAGATGGCAGCTCTCTCTCTCTCTCTCTCTCTCTCTCGGCCCTCTCTCTCTTTCTCTCTCTCGGCTATCAACAAAAAAAGAGAAGAAATTTGTGGGCTTTGGTGATTCTCAAGTATCTTGCTTCAAGTTTAGAAGGTGAAGAATTGATGGAGCTCCTCTCTCTACTCTCTCTCTCTTGGTCGGTTGAAATGAAGAGGAAGAAGAAGAAAATGATTCCAAAGTCTTGTTTTTGGCTTATATAAGAGTTAGCCAACAACTACGCCAGGTGTTACATTCCTATTGGTTCGTAATCTAAGGTAATCTTATCTTATCCACAACTATCTCTTTTTGCACTATAACTCCCTCTAGTCTCTTTAAAATTCATTCCACACATCATTAATTATCTCTACATACTCTAGGTTTTATCTTAAAACCAAGATTCACGTCACGTCTAAAAATTTAACATTTAATGCTAGCCAATAGAAAGTCGGGCAAGTATTTCAAATAACAATTTACTAATCATAAAACGATGACTGAATAGGAAAAATACTACTAATTTTGTGCAACCAAGTAAAACAGTTATTATTATTATTGTTATTTATTTTTCAAAAAAGATAAAAATTTGAGAGTCCTCACAGAAATGGAAGCTTAAGTGAAATATTCATGCAATGGACTTCTCAAACCAGGGTAGGCTATCATAGAAACTTGAGGAAAAATCTTCATACAACGGACTTCTCGAATCAGAGTAGGCCGTCATGGAAATTTAAGGAGAAATCTTCATGCAATGGACTTCTCAAGTCAGGGTGGGCCATTATGGAAACTTAAGGAAATTTTTGTGCAATAGGAAAGCAGACGAGGAAGCTTGGCATGCAAAATAACAATCAAATCTGAAAGTGTTTGGGCACTAGGCTCAATGATTCATCTATGCCCACTAAGTTTCGTTAGAGCTACTTGGCAGCAATTCATAGTGGAAATAAGAAGATTCTTAATCCTAATTAAGCAAGCATAGCTCATGAATTAGCCCATTTGAAAAAAAAAAAAAATTCCGTGATTACCCATGTGACGACCCACTTTCTGCTAGGGCGTACCCTAGGGGTTAGCGGACCGCCTGCTTGACTCTCGTCACACTTATCCGTCTCCACCCATTTCATAACCATATTTAAAATTCAACCTATTACATCTCATTTGACATCATAGTTTTAAACTTATGCACAATCCAAAGGATATAAAAGATACATGATCCATTTCATTCAGTATTACAACTTAGAAATTCACACATAACATCAAAATTGGCACCACATTCCTTCTACTCGCCTCGATCGCTGTCTGGATCCACTCTATAAGGAAAGTCCCTTAAAAGGGTGAGATTCGTGCCCAGTGAGGTTTCCGATAACACAATTAACAATTGAAACACAATCAAGACATGTTAAACATGCTATCAAGTAGTAAACAGTCAATTCAAAGGATATAGGTAATTTATAAGCCACTACATTGGCACTGCCCACTCCACCCTTCTCCTTCTTATATCCTCCAAAATAATAAACAATACCTGACACTACACTTTTCTTCAATGTCGGTGATCACCTCAGTAAGTGGTAATACTCAAGCATACCAATACAGTACCCCAATGTACCATCCTATCCGACCAAACCCTTTTGTCCGCTCGAATAGTCCGTGGACGAGAGGGATTTTGGGGCCTAGTTCAACCAATGTTGTCGTGCCCCATTTTTTGGAAGGAGGGAATGAAACCCTCGTCGTTTCGGGTTTTTAGTCGAAAAAAGGTTTTTTGGTTAAAAATTGATTTTTTGATTTTTTGAAAAAAAGATATGGGTCATGGGACTATAAAAATGCGACGATTTGGACCCAAAAACAAAAGTCTAGAAAAGGGTTTTTAGAAAAGTTTAGAGTCGCCACTTGGTATGGAGTTTAGGTGTACCAAGTCACCCAAAAATTTTAATTAATGGAAATAAACTAAGAAAACCCTTTTTAGGCGACTCGGTCTATAAAAAGCTAGAGAAAAGGTTGGGTCACGGTTGAAAGAAGGGAAGGCAAAGATTCGATGTTACTCTCTAGGCACCCTTCTAACCTAGCCAAAGCTAGTTGCATGATTTAGTTAAAAATTTCCTAATTCTAACTTTAAAATTTATCACCTTTGGATGTTATCTATATGGATGCAAAACCTAAATCTAATGTTGGATCGAGAGGGGCAAAATGTCTTCTTGAGGTTTGATTGGAATTGATCACATTAGTTATGTCATCCAAATTTGATCCCTCAAGGAGGTCACGAAAAATGCAAATGATGAGACTCGAACAAACAGGAAAATATGGTTTTCAAAAGAAAATGCAATTTTTATAAAATCTCAAGGGAAAAGAAATTGGATTTTTGAAAAGATCAATTTTAAGTGCAAAGAGGAACTTGAATTTTCAAAAGATACAATTTTAAGAAAAATGAATTTTTGACTTCGAATTGCTAAACATCAAGAAGAAACTTGATTTTTAAAGAATGATTTTGATAGAATTTGAAATAATGCACATGTATGTCCTAAAGAGGGATAATGCAACATAATGGGTGCAGGGGACTAGATTCGTGACTTTAAATCTTCCTTTTCATTGAAGGAAATAAAAGCGTGTTAAGGCTAGAAAGCCATACCGCTCTTTTCCCTAATTCAAAGGATAAAGCCCTAAAAAGGAATTAATCTATTTTTAATGAAAAAGAAAACTAAATGACATGTTTCGCATATGGGATGGGAGAATAGTAACATGCAAGAATGGAAAAGAAACTCTAAAAGTGAAAAGGGTGTGAAATTTGTATCTAATGCATGAACGGCATTAAGGGTCTAGCATTGGACTAGCCCTCGTCTAAAAGTTCTCTCTAACATTGGATTAGTGAGAAATCGAAAGGAAAGGCCACAACTAGCGTTGGACTAGTGTGGTGGCGATCCAATACATTTACACAATAAACATGTAGACATGATAATAAAACAAGTAAACACATAAAACACATAAACACATAACACATATGCATAATATCTAGATGCAAGACCCTAGAAAAGCAAGTAAACACATAAACATGCAAGCATGCAAAATAAGCATATAAAACCTAATTATTACATTGGGGGAACCTAAATACATTCTAAGGGGAAAAAATTCGGAATAATAATCTAACTATTACATTTTCTAGAATAAATACACTTTTGCAAAATTAAATCTCATTACAACTTGGCATCCAAGACCTCCAAATGATTTTACCAAAAAATTAAATGACATAAATAAAGACTAGACATGAATAAAAGCAAAGGAAAACTTAATTTAAAACATGCAAGATCATGCAAAAAACACATAAGAGCACATAATAGGGAAAGAAGTTACCATCCCTTGATGTGATGCCTTAATTGAATCCTTAAATGAGGAATGGTTATCTAAGACTCAATGTCAACAAAGGGATCAAGGTACCAATTTAAAGGAAAAATCAATCAAAATTCAAAGAAAAGGTATCAAACAGATTCTGCAAGCAACATGGACAAGACTAGGAAATAATGAATAATAGAGTAAGATTACTGGAACAAAAGAGTAGGAAATAGCAACAAAACCGAGGAATAGAGATTACGCGAGTAGAACGCTGACGAGCAGCAACTACATCCACGCTACATGCAAAATGTAAAATTAGAGGAAACGCGGACTCACCCAGTAACGATCTCAAGGTCTCTTCTTATCTTCAAAATATCGGGAAGATTGCTTCAGCTTTTCGGAACAACAACACAAACAAAATCTTGAGGCAAGGGACCATTTAATGCATTAAACATCATCATCAGATCATGTCAAAACAAGCTAAACCAAAAGGCCAAATCTTAAGCATCAACATCATCAAATAGACAAAAAGGGGAAAGGGAAGAACTATTAGGCTAGAAACGCGGGAAGTTACGCGGACTGGCCTGCGAAACAACCCCGCATTTCTTCACATCTTCAAATATTCAAGCAGAAACACGGAGCATTATGCGAACCAAGCCGCACAAGAACTCCGCGTTTCTTCACATCTTCAAACATTCAAAAGGAAACGCGGTGTGAGGCCCCGATTTTTTTTCCCAATTTCTGAAAAATAATAAATAATGTTAATTATAGTTATTTTGGTTTGCCAAGGTGTTTATATGGTTTGTTTTGCTTCTAAAAGTGTTTGGTTTTGACTCGCTTGTTTTACAAAGTTTGAAAACCCTAATTTGATTAAAACCCTAGTTTTCTGAAAACCCTAAATTGGGATAAAACCCTAATATGTATATGCAAAACCCTAGTTTGGATTTGTAAAACCCTAGTTTTGAAAATACATTTAAGTTTTACGCTTAATGACAAGTTTGTTATTTCTTGATTTTCGTGTAAATGCATGATTAGAAGTGAGATTAAGAGTTCTAGGTGATTAGTGATCTAAGTAGGTGTGTTTAAGCTTTGATAGATTAGGTTAATTTGTGCACCTATGGACTAGTTTGAAAGGAAAGAAAAATCATTTGGGCAAAGGGAGCAATTAACCTAAGTTAATAGGTTTAATTGTGTATGACAACTTTGACTCAAGTTTGACCAAGGTGAAATATCTTTGTGGAGTTATCATTTGGGCTAGAAGAGGCCAATCGCCAAGCAAGAAGAAAGGAAGAAAGGAGAACCGTGGGAAAAGAAAGGAAAAGAAGAGAGAAAAAAAGAGAGGAAAAAGAAAGGAAACTAGAGGAAAGCTTGGGATTTTGTCAATTTCATCCATCAAACCTTCATTTGGAAGTTGGGGCACTTGATTGGGAAGCTCAACCTTGACTACAAGAGGTATTCTACACTTTGTATAATGGATATTTGGGTGAAAGTGCTGAAATTTACTTAGTTGATTAAGATTGGTGAGAATGATGATCAAAGCTAGTTGAGAAGATGATTCCATGGCTTAGTTTTCTTGTTTTTCTTGTCTTGAATCTTGGCCAAGAACTAGGGTTAGGGTTTTAGTTGAAGTTTCATGTTGTAGCTTATGTTTGTGTTTGTGGGTGATGAAGTGTTGTTGGTTGAATTTTTGTCCATTTTTCTGTCCAAATTTGCTTGCTATTTTCGAAAATGATGGGGACAGAATTAGCTTTAGCACAAAGCATGAAAGTTGTATAGAATTGGGTGAGGCTTCTACCTGTAAATTTTCAGGTGAATTGGAGCACTGTAGAATGTTAAATGACTAGAATACCCCTGATGCCCTGTTTCTGGCAGAAATGGTTTTTTGCTATTGTAATGGGTCATTTTGACTAGGAAGATGAAGGTTTTTGCTTTTGATGTCTTCTTAAGAATTGTAGCCCTGTATGTTAGCTTTCTAACGGCTTTGGAATTTCTTGATTTGGATTTGTGAGCGTTGAGTTATGATCGTTTGAATGTAGCCTGTCGGCAATTTTGACGGGGAAAATTTCTGAAACTGTTTCAACATTTTTCACCTAGAAAGAGAAAATCTGGGCAGAGGTTGTCTTCACGAAAGTTGTATCTTGTTCTCTTAGCTTCTAAACGGCATGTCATACATTCTAATCCGTAGCCTGAGTTATGAGTATTAGCGTCTGAGTGTCAAACTGTCTTCACCTTTAGTGTGTGTTTTCCGTTGTTCCATTTCATTCGTTTTCCTGCCTAACGCCATGCATGTGCTCCTTTTAACTATATGAAGTTTTATAAGCGATTTTTGAGAGTTTAATTCATTGAGTATTTGTATGTCACGCGTCATTTCACCTTTGAAAATGGATTTTGCCAAACCTTTTAGTTTGGAATCGGAAAAAGTAATTTGCTTGCACTTTCACATCTCGGAGATTCGTGGGCGTTGGAGATCATGTTTAACCGCCTACATTTTCTTGTTTATGCTCAACTGTTGGTGAGTGTTCCTTGCATGTTTGTGAATAAATTGCTCGTTGGACGTATTTAAATGCTTTTAATAATTATGTGAAGGCGAGTGTGTACTTTATCGCACTCGACCTACTTTTATTCTACTTGCTCAACCTGCTTTTCCATTGTTTGTATATTATTTGTGCATGAATGTAGGCCATGTGTACTAACACATAGGCTGAACAAGGCCTTTCCTTCCGTTATCGACCTATTCGGCCGAGGCGACTCGGCTGTAGGTTGATAACCTAGGCACTGCATTATACTCAGTATTATCACTAGGGAGTTATAAGGAGGAGTAGGGGTTGAGTATTGAACAAGACGGACTGCAAGCTTTGGAACCTGTATCCTTTCACCGGTATTTTCCCGTTTATGTGTTTATACATTTTATGCTTCTAAACTGAATTATATTAACCCTCACCGAGTGCTTAACTGATATATTTTTGCTCCACTGTGTGATTTGTATGATATTAGGGATCACTCACCGGGCTTTTAGCTCATCCCTTTCAACTTTATTTTTTCTTAGCAGGATTTGAGATCGAGAGCTTCCAGGGGTTACACTAGGTGATTGGTTTGGAGACCCTAATCATGTATTTTGATGTAGCCTTGTATTTTGAATTGTACTAATGGAATGTTGGATGGATGGATAAACTTTTGTATCATCTGATTATAGTTCTGGGATGTTTGTGGTTCGTTAAGGAAATTTTGGGATTTAATTGTTACAGCTTGATTTGAGATATCGATGTATTTTGTCATTTGCATTTGAACCTAAGGATCGGTGGTATGGTAGTCCCATGACGAGCATTGAAGGTTCTGGAGATGGGAGACCGACCATGGAGCGCATGGAGTAATCCTCTTCACATCTTCAAACGAAGAACATTTTTCAAAATTTTTAGAAATCTGGCTCCATTACGAAGCTCAAGCGTCCGATTTTAAGCGATGGGAATAGACTATGAGCGCAGGATTTATAAACCAACATGCTCATATAACAACCAATAATCATCATCAAATGTCATAAAAGGCTTTAAAAGGCACCTAAGACCTTGGTTCCAAAAGGTCTGATTTTTAGCAATTTTGACCGGGAAAATAATAGATAGGGACTACCCGGTTGTGGGCTTGAAAGAATCACTTCAAAGTTCAAGAATCTTCACTAAAAAAACCCTAGTTTTATCTTTTCTCTCTTTTCTTTTTCTTTGATTCTCAATCGTTTTCTTTTTCTTCTGGTAATTTCTTTCTTCTCTCTTTTCCTCACTCTTAGCCTCCCTCTTCTCTCTTGAAACCCTAACATGGGTGATTTATAGGCATTAAACCTACAACCAGGCTTGGATGCATTTAGGGTTTGTTGGTTGATTTTGATCATTAGATGGGTGTTGGGATTAACTAAATAGGTTCTTGATGCTCAAGGAGCAAAAATCGTTGAAAATAGGAGAAAATGAAGGCTGAAAAATCGCGTGCGTATTTAATTATTTTTTTTAGCCTCCTCTGATTGGGTTCTGCTGGACCTGTTACGGATCACTCAGCGTAGCAGGTTGCAGCGTTTCAGTTCTAAACCTTTTTTTTTTAAACCCTACAAAAAATAAAATGTGTTAGAACATTCAAAAAATAAATAACTAAATATTAGCCATATAAAACATAGAAAACAATTAAAATTTGGTGTCTGACAGCTTGTCCCTCTTTGTTTGAGTTTGAAGAAACTCTAGACAAACGTGAACCTAAATGCTTCCTGGATTTCGCTGGTTGTATCTGAACCATTGTAAACAACAGGAATGTTAGATTGCCAATTTTCAAACAAAAAATGCATAATGTGATCAAACTCGTATAGAGTTGCCTACATTATCTCGCCCGAGAATCGGGTCAAACGTGGATTCAAATGCAAATGAATTGATGAAATGAGTGTGAATCTTGTAAAATTGAGAACAGGGATAGGACACTGTGGGGAGACTCCCCACCAACAAGAAATTTAAAATGGCATCAAGAAGGGGAGATAGAGGTGCCAGTGGAGGGAGACAGGACTCCTATAACGAGGAACTTAAAATATCAAGAAGGAGATAGAGGAGGGTGCCAGCAGAGACTCCTAACAGAGGTTTAAAATATCAAGAAGGGGATAGAAGGGAATTTGCCAGCGAGGTTGAACTCCTCATGAGGTTTAGTAATATCAAGAAAGAGGATAAAGGAGTGCATATCTCACATGGAAAATTTAAAATATCAAGAGAGGATAGGTGCCAGTGAGACTCCAAGAGAATTTCAAATTCTGTGGAGATAGATTTGAGCAACAACTGGAATTTAAATTCTTTCCAAATTTAGACTATTCGAGTGGGATTGGATCAAACCCGGAGCCAAACTAGATGGAAAATAAAATATACCTTAGGTCTAAAATTGTGACTGGTGGGATTGGACCCAAATTTAGACACTAGTGGGAGAGATGGAAACATAAATTCTGGATTGCAGACTTTGAAAAAAATAAAACACTTTGCAGCTATTTCAAACATGGTAAATGTAAAATGTAAGTAATGATGCACTCGGTGAAATGTCGCATTTGATCACAGTTTTGATTTTCTTGTCTTGAAAGGTGATTGATAGGAACATGACTTCTCTCTCTCTCTCTCTTTTTTTTCAAGAATTGATGGATTTTAGAAATTTGAAGGTATAAGCTGAAACCTCTCTCAGAGTTGAAACAAATACACATGTCCAGACGCCATCACTCTTGATCTGCAAACTTTTAGAAAAAGTAATTTTCTTGCAAACTATATCAGTCATTTTACAACTATATCAGTCATTTTCTTGTAAAATCAATAAAGAAAAGAAATTTCATTTTAACACAACGAAAAAATTGGGGCATAATTTTCCTATTTTACAAAACATATTTTCTAAAATGCCAATGTCTTAATCACATGCTAACTGTAATTATTTCTGAGTAAGATGGAAAGGATTTTTTTCACATCGATTGCAGTCTTTATTTCAAAAGATGAAGGCAATTGCAACCTAATGGTTTGGACATTTGCACCCTTTTTAATCAAATTTCGAAAAATAAAATCAAATTTGTGTGGGGCAAATGTGCAATTAGATAAAGTTGATTTTTTTTTTTTTGCTTTTCTTTTTTCTCTTTCTTAACCACAGTTTTTCCCTATGGTGGATGAAACTCCCTGCCAGTGGCCCGATTTTCCAAACACATTTCATGTAAGAAGGCACCAAGGCCAAATTTGGAAACCAAAATGTATGCCTCCTATGAAACGAGATTTTGGCAAAATATTTCCACAACGGTTAGAGCCTGTGTCACAAGTCAGATGCTTGGGGGATGGAGCATGAAACAAGGATGGGATAAACTTCCTGCAAATCAGGGGATGGAGTCTGTCGTCCCTTCAAATCCACTGCATCGCCTCTATGGTATGGCATCTGGGATAGAGCGTCTCAGAGCGGAATGTTCCAGGACACACTCACGTCTCAGAAAAGGAATTTATGAACTTGCCGGGCTATAACCTAATTAGTTATTAGCGTGACCACGTTTCAAATTTTTTCCGAAAGAACCTTGTCCTTCCTCCAAGTTCAATTAATCAATCGCTTCAAAATGATTTAATCCTTTATGGTCTAAATATTTCACTCAAAATAAAGTTGCTCTCGCCGAATTGGACCGATCGACTGGCATCCACGCCTACGCAAAGAAAGAAATGGTGAAAAGTAATAATACTTGATCCACCGTTTTGATTTATCTAAGGTATCAAGTAAACATAGGTTCTTGGGTGTCGATGGCTGATTAATGGGCTAATTCAACGCCTGTTTTTTACGGTCTGAGATTTATTCTGTCGTTCAGCTTTGTTTACGAACCCATATCACTTATACCTTCATGGTAATCTAAGGTTATCGCAGTAGAGTGTTCCTTTTGAGAAAATGTGGAAAAATTTATTGCAAGAAAAAATTTTGTTTAAAAGAATGACATCATGACCTTCCATAGAATGAATGTAACATGGCATTTTAAAATCAATAATAGCCACCGCATCGGAAAACTATGTATTTAAAACAAAAGCGTCGCGCGGCCCCCTTTGGATATGGATCTGTGGAATTCTGGCCAGCAAAGGGAGTGCTTGATATAAAATTAAATACATTAAACCATATCCACCCGGCTGCTGTCCAGCGAACTTTTCCTTTTGCTTACCTTTGTTAGCATAAAAACTTACCTTAGTACCACTGATTAGCGAAGTTGGTGATAAGGTAGTATTAACAAATGATTTAAACCAAATTTGTGATTTAAACATGTTTATTAAAATGGTAGCGTGGAGTGAGACAATCTTTAGACAAAATTGAGAGGAATGTTTATCATTTACCTTTTAGTTTGAAAGTTCCTTCAGAAATTTACAAAAGGGTGGAAGTCTGTATGCTTACGAGGTTTTACAAAGGGTTTAGGTGTGGGTGTAGAATTTGCAGGTTTTTCTTCAGGCCTTGGTTTTGAAAATCTGCCCCGGTTTGGGTCGTGCCTTCTTTTCCCCATTTTTCAAAATGCAAAAGTACTTGATTATTGTGAGTTTGGTGATTCTCAGAAGCAGTTTGCTAAATAATTATTGTTCTTTATAGGCCTCAAATAGGGCGAGGGGGGGTTGAAGTGTTTAAGCGAAAGGAAGAGGTCGACTTTTGGGACCAACTTTGCGACAATTTCTAAAGAAACTTTACTCAATCATATGAAAAATCTTTTACACTTGTCTGAATTGATTGGTTGAGGAAAAGTCTGTCCGTCCATCTCCATCAGGAGAACAATGCTCCTCCAGTGCACCTTTGAATAATGAGCAGCACCAATTGGGGCAAATTTCCTTAGCCTTTTGTAGCCAGTTGGCTTCAAAACCTTCCCGCCCAGTTGAACACGGGTCGACTTTCTTGTTATAAGCGAGCCATCTCTGCGATAACATACCCATGACAAATGGCATTCAACCTCCTTTCATTAATCAAAGGCGATTAAGCTTGTGGCGTTGCTTGGTCCATTCAACTTTTCCAGCGACTTCCATTAGAGCGGCATAAAGATGGGATTTCAACTTCAGCGGTATCTGCTTCCATCCCATACAGAGAGTAAGATGTTTGTTAGAAATCCGATTGCAATTCTACATGCCAAAAGGTAGTTTCTCATGCCAATCTCGGTGTGTTTGATCATCTTACAAATGATGACATCAAGTTCATGAGATATCAAATTTTAGTCCATCAAATTCCAAATGGTGCCGTTCAAGGTCAAAGGTTTTATTTGTGGTCATCTAAAGTAAATAAAATAAATGCGAAAGTAAAATGGTGAAACATAGCGAAGAACAAAGGAGAAATTTCATTTCATTTGGCAAAGAGCAAGATGACAGATAATACCATGGAAACATAATTAAAGACATAATTTTAAACAAGCAAAAAGTAAAATAACAAGTGCATTGTTTTTGAAGACATGATTGATATTAAAGCATGATTCATTTTAAGGACAATCCCCTCGATTTCTGAAACCTCCTCCCGACAGGACAATCGGTAGCTTGTGCATGGCCTCTTGAGGAATCAAAAGAACTCCACATTCTTGGGATGGGTGTCAAGGGTGGCCCGACAAGCAGGTTGAGATAACCCGTCTCTATATCATCATCAGACCTTTCCTTAAATGGTCCCACCACCTTCTCTTCCTTAATGGGCGAGCATGGTCAACAAATTCCTCCTCCTGCGATCCCACTAGCGACATTTTTTATGTTAGGAGGGTTTCTATTGGCGTTCACCCTTTCATTCTTTCTTCTCGAACTATGTCCGGCATCCACCATGTCTTGAATTTTATGCTTCAAGACCCAACAATTAATCGTCGAGATGTCTGGGCTTCCAGAATGGTAAGTCACGGATAGCATGGGGAATCATACAGGGAAGGAGTCCTGGGACCTAATTTGGGAGGGGCAGTGCCGATTTTCCTGACTAACACACTCGCTCCTGGCTGGTCAATGTGACCCAGTTGGTGAAAGTTCGAAAGGTTTTCTGATTTTGCATTTCATTACTCAAAAGAATTTTTGGACAGGTTTGTGGAGTAGGTCTAGGAGCATAGTTTTGTGAGGGGGTGGGAGATAGGTTGGGAAGTTGAAGCAAGGTGGGGAATTCAAATGAATAGGTGGGAGTGAGGCATTGTGGGTGGCAGTGTGATAAGGTTGATGGTATGGATAAGGTGAAGTATGAGTTTGAATTGGTGGGGTGACTCAGAACTCCCAGGCACGAAGGGTGGGCTCGATCCCACAAAAGCGACTTCTCCTTCCTTCTTCTTGGGAATTTTTTTATTCCCATTGTTATTTTGATCTGGGACTTCCAATTCTTTGTTTCAATGTGACACGTTAACAATTTTCCCGTTTGACAAATTCATTATATTCTTCCAACTTATTAACAATTGCAGCAAATGAACTCCAGGTCATGCGAAAATTTCTTCAAAATAAGGTTGGGTCATGTGCCTATGATAAAGTGCAGAACGAATAATCTCTTCTTGGTCATAGAGGCTGCCATGACTAATTTTCTCCAACACTTGGCATATATTTTGTGATCTTCTAAGGTCTCCTTTAATTCCTTCCAATGTTGTTGTGGGTGCCAACTCACAATTGAATTCATCTTGCTTCACAAAGCTGTTGACAAATCCAACCAAGTTTTGATCTCTTGAGATTTCAGGTTTGAATACCAATCAAAGCATCCCCTTCTAGGCTCTCGAGGAGCAGGCCTTGAGGCAAGTTCTCATCATCCACTAGTTTACAAGTTTGTTGGCAAACATTTTAAGGTCGTCTTAGGGTTCCCGGTACCATCCTATTTGCTAACTTGGGGGTTTTGAAACCCATAGGTAGTTGGGCGTCAGGAAATGAGACCTGGATCGCCATAAATAATTCAATCCACCATGTCGGTTCAGGACCTTGGTTCTTCTTTATAAACTCCTCAAATCTATCCAATCTCTTCATGAGATCTTTGTGGCGTGCATGATAGGCTCATCTATCTCGCTTTCCTTGGGAGGCAATGTCCCATACAAGGGGTTCCGTGGTATGAAGATGAGGCTTGGTATGGCTTGGAGGAGGTACATATTTAAGGTGAGCTGGGGTTGAGTATAATGGTTTGCCTTTTGGTTGGGTTCAACAAGATATAGTCGAGGGTGAGTGTATGGAAAACCGGTGTTGTGGTGAGAAAAACAATCTTATGAAGGTTAGAATAGGTGGAACAAGAGTGGTTTGAATATTGGTGAGAAAGGGTGGATTACTTGTCGTTCCGGGGGGAATGCTAACAACATGTTCATGATCATTGGTACCACCTCCCTCTTTGTTAACCATCAAGCGATCAATTACCGCATTATACATCACGACGGTAGCTTCGTCATTAAACCTTCCAGTTACTTCCTTGCGAGCTCCCAAGGCAGCAAAATCGGTGAAATAACAAAAGTATTCTCTGGGAGCCTTAAGGTGGAGAACTCATGTTTCTGGGTTGCTTCAAGCTCTTGCTTTTGGATCGGTGGTGCGATGGGACTTCTGCGTGGAGCTATTTTTAAAGTACAGAGTGGGAAGAAGCACACTTTAGAAACTTATTTCCAAAGGGGCTGTGGAGATTTATTTGGAAGAAAAAAGAGAAAAAAAGAGTGTTAGTGATTGTTTATATAATTGGGATGCATGTGTCCTAGAGGGGGGCCACACTTTTATGCCAAGGGTAGGCCTAGCATGATGAATGTAATCCTCACGGGGTATGCACCATACAATACCTGATGGATCCGATCCTCCGTTGATATAGATTAGTAATGATCCACGGGTTGACCAAAAGAATATCGCTGTTTGGCGCATTATGAGAACGATGTTGAATGGATTCATTACTTTAGTGATATATGAAGAGATGTTAAAGGTTAAGGACTATTCTTGAAATAATTGTATCTTGACTTGTCTTGAGTGAAACATGGATCTAGTTCAAATGGATTGGATGGGATTGATGGTTTTACCCAAATAGTTGATTGTATTATAGCTCCAAACCTTAATTTTATTTGCAACACACTAGTTCATAAGCCTTTAAAATCAAATTTGGCCTTGAAATAATCATTATTTCAACAATTATTTGTGAATTTTTTGATGTCCTTATGCATGGGATTTTACCAACTTTGATAAAATGTCAAAAAATGATTATTAGAGGTTTATATTCAGCATCGAAGGTCACTCCATATCTTTGGATGCCATCATAGAAGGATCCACGGACCCTACCTTACCTTGTGCGCTACCCTTTGGATGTTATGAAAACATAAATATGCGGTCTCATTGGATTATATATCCAGAGACACAAGGGTGGTTTATTCCTATGTGGGATTCCCTAAATGGCATTCCCTCTATGGTTTATGCATGATGCCATTTTATTAAAAGCAAGTAAGGGTGCAAAATGAAACATGGCCTATAGGAGCCCCGTTTGAATGAGGGGTAAGCCTAAAAGTGATATGCAATTACAACTTAAATGCAATAAATATAAATTCAAGCGTGCAATAGCCTATCTAGAAGGATGAACTTGTCTTAAAAAGGCGTCAAGACTCTTATTTTCTAGAGTTTGTGAAATGCAAGAAAAGGAAAGACAACAAAGGTTAGTTTAATCCAGATATCACATAACACATTGGATCAACAAATTGCACACAAAAATAAAGAGGGGTGGAATCCCTCCTCTCGTGTCTAGTGATCCTTAATAAGGTAAGATGGACTCTACCCTAGGTAATTCTAACATGGATGCATGAGGTTGGTCTCACTAATGCATCTAGACTTGACAAAGGTTACAGGCTCCCAAACCTTCAGACCAAAAGGCAAAAGGTCATCAATCAGAATGCCTCAAATTCGTTGGTTGGTGATCCCAGACATTTACTACGTGCCGCGTCGTTACCACGCACATGTCAAGTGGATCAATCCTAATCTAATAGGGAAGAGTGGCGTGACAAGCCACTAAAGTAAAAAAAAAATAGGGTCAAAGTAAAATACATATGCGCATTATAAAAGTGATTCCCTTTGAGAGGAGGGATTCAAATACCAAACATTCTCGAGGCTCTAGGGTAGATGCACACCACCCAAATGCAAGGCGGTACAAGTAAATATCAATACAAATAAATAAACAATAATTCATTCATCATATGCAGATGTGTAAGGAGTGATTGTCTTGGAAAACCCTAAAGAGAAAAGAAAAAGAATACAACCTAAAACATCCAAATGTGATATATAAGAAATTTAGAAAAACAAAATAGTCAACTAAATCAAGTGCTTGGACCCTCTTGGAAAATCCCGTGGATTAGTGTCCTTATTTTGAAAGGAGGAATGAAACCCTCGTTGTTTGGGTTTTAGTTGAAAAAAGGTTTTGGTTAAAATTGATTTTGATTTTTGAAAAAAAAGAAATGGGTCATGGGACTACAAAATCACGATGATTTGGACCCAAAACAAAGTCTAGAAAGGGTTTTAGAAAAGTTTGGAGAATTAGCCACTTGGTATGGAGTTTAGGTGTACCAAGTCACCCAAAAATTTTAATTAATGAAAATAAACTAAGAAAACCCTTTTTTAGGCGACTCAGGTCTTTGAAAACTAGAGAAAAGGTTAGGTCCGCGGTTGAAAGAAGGAAGGCAAAGATTGATGTTACTGGTCTCTAAGGCACCCTTCTAACCTGTAAAGCTAGTTGCATGATTTAGTTAAAATTTCCTAATTCTAACTTTAAAATTTATCACATTTGGATGTTATCTATATGGATGCAAAACCTAAATCTAATGTTGGATCGAGAGGGGCAAAATGTCTCCTTGAGGTTTGATTGGAATTGATCACATTAGTTGTGTCATCCAAATTTGATCCCTCAGGAGGTCACGAAAAAAATGCAAATGATGAGACTTCGAACAAGCAGGAAAATAGGGTTTTCAAAAGAAATGCAATTTTATAAAATCTCAAGGGAAAAGAAATTGGATTTTTGAAAGATCAATTTTAAGTGCAAAGAGAACTTGAATTTTCAAAGATGCAATTTTAAGAAAAATGGATTTTGACTTTGTTGCTAAACATGAAGAAGAAACTTGATTTTTAAAGAATGATTTTGATAGAATTTAAAATAATGCACATGTATGTCCTAAAGAGGGATAATGCAACATAATGGGTGCAGGGGACTAGATTCGTGACTTTAAATCTTCCTTTTCATTGAAGGAAATAAAAGCGTGTTAAGGCTAGAAAGCCATACCGCTCTTTTCCCTAATTCAAAGGATAAAGCCCTAAAAAGGAATTAATCTATTTTTAATGAAAAAGAAAACTAAATGACATGTTTCGCATATGGGATGGGAGAATAGTAACATGCAAGAATGGAAAAGAAACTCTAAAAGTGAAAAGGGTGTGAAATTTGTATCTAATGCATGAACGGCATTAAGGGTCTAGCATTGGACTAGCCCTCGTCTAAAGTTCTCACTAACATTGGATTAGTGAGAAATCGAGAAGGAAGAGACCACAACTAGCGTTGGACTAGTGTGGTGACGTCAATACATTTACACAATAAACATGTAGACATGATAATAAAGCAAGTAAACACATAAAACACATAAACACATAACACATAGGCATAATATCTAGATGCAAGACCCTAGAAAAGCAAGTAAACACAAAAACATGCAAGCATGCAAAATACACATATAAAAACCTAATTATTACATTGGGGGAACCTAAATACATTCTAAGGGAAAAAAAATTTGGAATAATAATCTAACTATTATATTTTCTAGAATAAATACACTTTTTGCAAAATTAAATCTGTCTATTACAACTTGGCATCAAGACCTCAAATGATTTACCAAAAATTAAATGACATAAATAAAGACTAGACATGAATAAAAGCAAAGGAAAACTTAATTTAAAACATGCAAGATCATGCAAAAACACATAAGAGCACATAATGGGGAAAGAAGTTACCATCCCTTGATGTGATGCCTTAGTTGAATCCTTAAATGAGGGAATGGTTATCTAAGACTCAATGTCAACAAAGGGATCAAGGTACCAATTTAAAGGAAAAATCAATCAAAATTCAAAGAAAAGGTATCAAAACAGATTCTGCAAGCAACATGGACAAGACTAGGAAATCTGAATAATAGAGTAAGATTACGGAACAAAGAGAGGAAATAGCAACAAAGCGAGGGAATAGAGATTAGCGGGTAGAAGCAGAGGAGGCAGCGCAACTTCGTCCGTTACATCAAAAAAAGTAAAGTGAGGAGGAAGCGGAAAGCGAGACTTAGCCGTGTAACGATCCGCGTCTCTTCCCATCTTCAAAATATCAGGAAGATTGCTTCCAATTTTTCAGGCAACAACACAAACAAAATCTTCAGAGGTGAGGGGATCTATTTAAAGCATTAAACATCATCATTCAGATCATGTCAAAACAAGCTAAAATCGAAAATGGCCAAATCTTAAGCATCAACATCATCAAATAGACAAAAAAGGGGAAAGGGAAGAAGCGTGGGGCTAGAAGCGGGAAGTTACAGGGCACTGCGTAAACAACCAGCGTTTCTTCACATCTTCAAATATTCAAGCGGAAGCTTGGCGTTCTGCTTGAACAAACATATGAGAACTCAGCGTTTCTTCACATCTTCAAACATTCAAAGGAAGCGGGGCGTTACAGCAGGTAATCAGCATAAGTAGCCTCGTTTCTTCACATCTTCAAAGCGTGAAGAACATTTTTTTTGAGAATTTTGAATCACAACAAAATCAACCACGAAGCATCAAGCGTCGATTTTAAGCGTCGAGAACAAGACTATGAGCCTTACCAAGGTTTATAAACACAACATTGCTCATATAACAACCAATAATCATCATCATGTCATAAAACTTTAAAAAACACCTTTAAGACCTTGGTTCCACCAAAGGTCGATTTTAACAATTTTGACCAGGAAAAATAATAGATAGAGTAAAGAGACTACTTGATTGGAGGCTTGAAAGAGCGAAAGGAATCACCAAAGTTCAAGAAATCTTCACTAAAAAAAGAAACCCTAGTTTTTATCTTTTCTCTCTTTTCTTTTTTTCTTTGATTCTCAATCGCTTTTCTTTTTCTTCCTAATTTCTTTCTTCTCTCTTTCTGCTCACTCTTAGCCTCCCTCTTCTCTCTTTCAGAAAACCCTAACATGGGTGATTTATAGGCATTAAAACCTACAACCAAAGGCTTGGATGCATTTAGGGTTTGTTGGTTGATTTTTGATCATTAGATGGGGTGTTAGGGATTAAGGGTGAGTTAGGGATTAACTAAATAGGTTTCTTGATACTCAAGGCACAGAAAATACAGTTGGAAATGAGGAGAAAATGGCTGGAAAAATCGCGCGCTTATTTATTTATTTTTTTAGCCTCTGATCAGGTTACGCGGACTGTTATGCGGATCACTCCGCGTAACAGGTCCGTGTTTCAGTTCTAAGCCCTTTTTTTTATTATTTAAACCCTACGAAAATAAGAAAAATGTGTTAGAACATTCAAAAATAAATAACTAAATATTAATATATAAAAACATAAGAAAACAATTAAAATTTGGTGTCTACAAATGTGATAAAGTATACATGCAGCTTACAGTCATGCACGTTCATTTGAATCACTTAACAATAGGCTAGGTCCAGTGCGGTAAAGTATACACTCACCTATAACATTGAACATTCAACCAATTACATTGTACATGAAACAAAATAAACTTTCACAATCAATCAATTATCCAATCGTCAATTACATATCGAGAACACTCACCAAGGTAATTGCGGTTCACTCCTCAATACTTGGTCTCTCCTCCGATTTACTTCGAGCTCCTATGACAATCATCAATTCATTAAACTATTGGTTACTGTTTCTAAATAATGCTTAAGCTAGCTATGTAATAATCTTACTGTGAGATGATATAATGTAGTTACTATGTGTTTTACGTATATAGATATATAGAATTTTATGGCACCGACCTTTAAAGATTTAGAAACTAAATACACAACACTAGAACCTCCCATGCGAGAATCTAAAATGACTCATTTGATGTTCAAGACCTTGCTACATCTTTTGGTTAGAACGGATGGCTAAGAACAAACGGTCACTAGGGTTATCGCAGCGTTCAAACTAACTAGCGTAATTTGGGCTGTACCCATAAAAAATTATAAATTTAGCACCATTAGAAACTAGACTTACAAAACACAAATTCTCAGAGGACACTAGCCCGCAATTCAAGCCCTAAATGCGTCAAAATCCCGTCACCAAATGCTGCAATTTTCTGTCCTATGCCGTGCAGGGTTGATTTTCAATCAAGTTCTCAGAGTTACTGTTATTCATAGCTAACGAACCAGTGTGAGAAATTTATATCACTAGAATCCTTATTGGATCTAGTTTCAAATGCCACTGGTGGCACCTCAATCTGATAATCCTACACCAAGTTATGACTTGTATATGAATGCTGTGCAGTCAAGACTGCTAAGCTGCGAAACCTGTGCTATTTTTTTTTTTGTTGTTTCTACTACTTTAAGTTCGGCTATCCAGCCCATTTACACATGATATTTACAGCAAAAGAACCACTGTTAAGGTTCAACACATTATAGGAAAAGGTCAAGTCCAGGCTAAAACAAAATTTACTAGAAACAGCTAATAATTCAATACATATAGTAGACCAGAAATTTGATAATCTACCCGAACCTATGTCCAACTGATTTCTTTTTAAATAAACCTTCTAGTTTTGTCAAAATTTCCCTCCATCCTTTACTTCTTTTCTTAGCTCTAGTTACCTTAAGACCATGAGTGAGAACCATAAGTGAAAGCGAAAGGAAAGCTAGTACCAAAATCTACAACTTACCTACGATTCCCTCTCAACCTTGTTTGACAGCTTCAATTTCTTTTGAATTGAAATTTCCTAGCCACAAGTGTTGGAATCTCTTGGTTTTTCCCCTGGTAAATGGTTATAGCATCAAGTGGAAGGTTTGTGGCTGATTTCCCTGCTAGTTTTCTTGATTCTTCCTTGCTATCTCTCTCGGCCAGCTAGTAAAGTTTGCTAGTTGTCTTTGGTTCTCTCCTACTCTCTCGGCCAATCTTCAAGCTCCAAGAAAGGGTGTTGTGTCTTAACAAGAGGCTATTAGTTAGACAATAATTTGGTGACTAAACACCACTAGGTGACTAAGCAAGAAAATGCATGACAAGTTTTTTTTTTTTTACTAGGTAACTAAGCTAGCTAGTCCTAGGTTAGCTCATATCATTAAGTTGTCTTTCTTTCTTTTTTCCCTCCCATTTCGGTTGTGTTGTTTTGTTTTGTTTTTTTCCAAAACAAGGAAAGACTAATTAATCTCAAAGATATTATGGTTTACCTAGTTAAGTACTAATGAAATAAAAAAATTGAGCATGAGAGTCGATTGATGCTAAAATGTATTGTGCATAAAATTTTAGCCTCTTACAACCTAAAGATTGCAGAGATTTGTGATGCGTTCCTCGGCAAGTCACAAGCGTTTTACAACTAACAAGTTGGGTTGCAGATTTCCTCTTAAAATCATTGTGTAATTGTAAAATGGAAGTTTGGCGATTTTCTTTGGAAAGCTGCAAACTTTGGTGATCGGAAGCCAATTAGGAAATTGCCAAAAGTCCGTACTTGCCATGGTGGTCTTGTTGCAATTCTAGAATGCATGAAAATTGGTAGCTACAGATTTAGAAAGAGATAATTTTGGTGATGGCCGTATTCTGTCCCGCAATGATCCTGGCTGTAGAATTTGGAATGCCTTTGTTTCCAAACAGTAGCTTGCTGGTTCAGGTTGCAAGGAAGAAGAAAGTATCCATGTGGGGTATTGTCCTTGGAAGAATTAACATTTTGGCAATTGCTAAGTTTGTCCAGAGAAGGGAATTGGATGGTCCCGAAGTTGCAGTGAATGTGATTTGTTCCCAATTATGTAAATCATACCGGTGGCCTTTAAGTTCATTGAAGTGAATTCATTTGAGCTTCACAAATCGAAGAGTTGATGAGTAGTATTTTGGCAATACATGTAGCCCATGAAAGGTGTACTTCAAGATTTGTCTTTGGCAACCAGCCAGGACGCGTCACCAAGCCTTGAAGTGGGGGCATTTGTAGACAAAGAAAATTTATTTAGTCAAGATTAAGTAAATTAAATTGATCTTGATTAAATTAAATTAAATTATGAAAATTCATTATGTTTTGGATTCATAAATTGGGCTAATATTATATGGCCCATTAAATCAAATTAAATTCATTATACCCATTGAACTAAAGTGGATTAATCGATTAATTAATTCACGATAAGTTATATTGGCCGGCCTATTACTAAGGTCCAAGTTAAATGGGGTTTCTTGAATTATAAGTTACCCAAATACAAGAAGGTTCTATAGGGTTTTCTTGAAAACAAAACCTATAAATTTTGGCTATAAATAAAGGCCTTCACTCAAGTTAAGGCACATCGAGAGCCCTATGTCTTGGAAAAACTTTGACAAAATCTCAAAAGCTTTTTTCATTAAATTCAAATTCAAATCAAATCCAAATCAAGGCAAATCCTTCCATCGTGTTGAAGGTTGGAGGTTCAAATGTTCAATTTCATCATCAAAATCATCCATTTTCTACACCTAAATTGTAGGAAACGTCTTTCTTGATCGAAGAACAAGTCACATCGACCCTTCGACCAAGATTATTTGAAGAGAAGAATCAGGGGATTAATTTTTTAATTTAAGAAATTTCAGCGATTGTAATCTTTTTCCCTTTAATTCAATATATTTTGTATTTGCACAAGTTTTCTTATCTTTTGTCTTAAACAACGGTTACAGTACCAATTAAACAATTATGGATCTAATTGGTTAATATGGCTATAGATCATCAGGTTAATTCAAATATCGGATCCTGGACATTCAAATAACAAAATAACCATAAGAAATTAAAGTAGAAAACGTATTAATATCAACGAATGAAAAGAAACAATAAAAGAAATCAATTCGATCTCACAAATATTTGGGAACCGCATCTTCAATTTGATCTTTGACTAGAATAGACAATTAGTTGCACCTCATGGAGAAAATTTCTAGCAAAGATTAAAGAAGAATTGCACAAGCCATTTGCTCCAAAAAGCACAAGATCAAAAAATGTTATTTTTCTAGGAGAAAGAAAGTTGAAGAGAAAAAGAAACGTTCCCCTGTTTGGATGATCTCTTTCCTAATTTCAATAGCTATCAACTAATCAAATTAATTCCTTATGGAAATAGGACTCCTTAAAAAAGTTCCTAATTAGATGAAGGTAATGTTAATGTTTGTGGTCTAATAAGGTTGCAGAAAATTTCACAGATAATAGAGAATTACAACACAAAACTCTTGAGGCATGTTTAGAACACTATCCTTAAGGTTTTGATTGCCCCCACTACCAAAGCACTTGGTATATGCTTCAGGGTTAAAGGCTATCTACCTCTAGGATACAACAAGAGACAAGAAGGTTTTGTAAGCAAAGAACAAAACTTCTTCCAAGAAATGATCAATAATGAAAGATGTTAGTTTTCTGAAGGAACATGATGAATTTATATCATCACTATGTTTTCCAACCAATAGACACATTCTCATACGTACTAGGCATCAGTAGGTTCCAAGTGAAAAGTTACAAGTCTCAAAAAGATGCCAGAAATATTTCAGAATATCAACCGTTCAGTAGATCTGCGATGAAGATCCGCGAGCCAAAGGTCGCGTTTCAGCATCGCGGATGTTTCTGGAAATGAAACTATGAACCAGAAGTTTTACTTCTGACGATTTGCGAGCTATACCTCGCGGATGCTTGACATCACGGATCAACTTTTGAGAGTTCAGTTTTGGAATCATGACCTCAGAAACGCGCAGCACCAGTCGCGGTTCCAGATCCGTGACCACAGATACGCGACCTAAGTTCGCGGATCCATGCGTGGATCTCACTGCTTTACTTGTAAGCTTAATTTCCTCTATTTTACAAACTAATCCAACAATCCCCCACTTAGTTTGTAAAATAGCTTGTCAAACTAACACACACACAGTGCTTTGCATAAAGAAAGTATCGTTAGACTTAAACTTTCCTCTTAGTGTAAGTAAACCACTAAGACTAACCAAATCAAGGTTGCATTTAGCATTAAACCATAATTTGTAAAATTAGTCTAGTTCTACCACACACAACGCACTTAATATCAATGATCAAATCACAGCAGATTAGCACTATTACTCGCCATGTGCTCAATACTAAAATCACGACCATTTACAAAGTACATAACTTTGGAGAAGGCGGCACCACCTCCATGATCACTTAGGTGAAAACACTCTTTAGTTATAACTAACACCAAGAGAGTTTACATTTCCTTAAGAATGTATCTTGACATACATTCATCCTCCCATTCAAACACTAGTGGGGTAAAGTTAGTGCTCACAACCACATCACAACTTGTTATTACCCTTTAAACCTTATCAACTAGTTGTAGTGCTAGTATCAAGGTAGGGTTCCCATTGATCAATGACTATAGACAAAATGGTTTTAACCCCATTTCTTTGGTCGTCGTATTCACTAATTCCCTAGGCAAGGATTTAGTCAACGGATCCGCTAAATGGTTGTAGGTTCTAACGAACACTACAGTCACGATGCCATCGCGTATTAATTGTTTAAGATACTCATGTCTTAGACTAATATGTCTAGATTTACCATTATACACCTTATTCAAAGCTCTAGACAAAGTAGCTTCACTGTCACAGTATAAAGAAACCGGAGGCATAGGTTGTGGCCACAACTTAATATCAAGTAACAAATTCCTAAGCCACTCCGCTTCTTTACAAGTAGCTACCAAAGTTATAAACTCAGCTTCCATTGTGGAATGTGCAATCACCGTTTGCTTCTTTGAAGCCCATGAGATTGCTCCACCACCTAACTTGAAAATCCACCCGGTTGTGGAATTCTTGTCACTCACACTAGTAAACCAACTAGCATCTGAGTAACCTTCAAGAACAGCTGGAAATCTACTATAAAAGATTCCAAGGTCCTTCGTCCTTTTCAAGTAGCCAAGAACCCTTTCAATGGATTTCCAATGATCCGTACTAGGATTCTTAGTATATCTAGCAAGTCTACAAATAGCATAAGAAATATCTGGTCTAGTGCAACTCATAGCATACATCAAACATCCAATTGCACTAGCATACTCTAACTGAGCAATCGGATTACCAGAATTCTCATGAAGTTTCAAACTAGAATCAAAGGGAGTATTCACTTTTTTGACTTTAAGATATTGAAACTTATTCAACACTTTGTCAATATAGTGAGATTGGCACAAAGCAAAACCCCCACTATGTTTCTTAACTTTAATGCCTAAGATAGTATCTACCTCACCAAGATCTTTCATTTTGAAGCTTGATGAAAGTTACTTCTTAGTTTCAACTATTCCCTTCATAGAGTTACTAATGATTAACATGTCATCAACATAGAGACATATAATCACAAGATAGTCTTGAACAGATATAGAATACACGCACTTATCAGCATTATTATACCTAAATCCATTCTAGAGTATCACTGATTCAAACTTTTCATACCATTGTTTAGGTGCTTGTTTCAAGCCATACAAAGATTTAATCAACTTGCACACTTTCTTTTCATTACCGGGCAAAACAAACCCTTCAGGTTGTTCCATATACACTTCCTCATCTAGATCACCATTAAGAAAGGCTGTTTTAACATCCATTTGATGTACAAACAGATTGTACAAAGAAGCTAAAGCTACTAGTACTCTAACAGATGTTATCCTAGCCACAGGAGTATAAGTGTCAAAGTAGTCTACCCCTTCTTTTTGTTTAAACTCTTTGGCCACTAATCTGGCCTTAAAGGTTAGTAACTTTCCATCAGTGGCATATTTCCTTCTAAACACCCACTTACAACCGATAGATTTGGAACCTTGAGGCAAATCAACAAGAACCCAAGTATTGTTAGACAATAATGAGTCCATTTCATCATTAGAAAGCTTCCCTCCAAAAAGCAGCATCTCTTGAAGACATTGCTTCACCGAATGTCTTCGGATGTAATAAGATTGGTATCTTATTATGTAGAGAATCCTTATTGCCTTCAACCAAGAAAACAATAGCTTGAGAAGATATAAAATCTGCAGGAAGATGCTTTGCTTTTCTAGGTCTTTGACTCCTCCTTAGCTCAATAGGAGTGTCATTTTCCTTTCTCTTATTACTTGAGGAAGGAATCTGATCTTGGAGTGGTTCAATATCACTAGAAGGTACTACTATAGGCACATTGTCTTTAAGAAATTTATCCTCAAAGAATTGTACATCTCTTGATTCTACAATAACATTAGAATCAAGGTCAAGCAGCCTATAAGTTTTAGAATTTTCTGCATAACCTACAAATACGCTTTTGAGAGCTCTAGGTCCCAACTTAGTCCTTTTATTGTCTGGAACTCTAAAATAGGCAATGCAACCCCAAACTCTAAGATAACTTAGGTTTGGTTTTCTTCCTTTCCACACCTCATAAGGAGAAGATTTTAGTTTTAAAGAAGGAACTCTATTGTGTACATGACACGCAGCCAATAAGGCTTCCCCTCACAATCTCTTTGGTAATCCTGAACTCACTAACATAGAATTAACCATGTCTTCTAGAGTCCTATTTTTTCGTTCAACCAAACCATTTTTTTGTGGAGTGTAAGGTGCACTAGATTGGTGTATAATGCCATTTTGTTCACAAAATATTGAGAACTCACTAGGAAAATATTCACCTCCCCTATCACTTCTCAATATTTTAATTTTTTTACCTAGCTGATTTTCAACTAGTACTTTGTAGGACTTAAGCATAGTAAAGCATTCATCCTTATTTTCATAAGATAAACATGTACATATCTAGAACAATCATCAATGAAGGTAATAAAGTATCTACTGCCACTTCTAGTCAAAACATCATTCAATTCACAAATATCAGAATGAACAAGTTGAAGTAAACTAGTTCTTCTTTCTACCTTAGGAAATGGTAATCTTGTCATCTTTGCTTGGACACAAATTTCACATTTCCTATCTTCTTTATTATCATAAGAAATTTGACCATTGTTAGACATAAAACGTAGAACTCTACTACTCACATGTCCCAATCGATTGTGCCATAAATCATAAGAAGACAAACCAACCAAATAAGAAGAACTAATAATTTTATTAATACTTAACTTAAACATTCCATCACTAGCATAATCTTGTCCTACAAAGATACCATTCTTGGACAAGATTATCTTATCAGACTCTATTATAACTTTGAGACCACTTTTATTCAACCTATCGGCTGAAACTAAGTTCTTTCTCATGTCTGGAACATGTAGAACACTTGTGAGCACCAACTTTTTCTTGGAAGTGAATTGTAGTTCCACTGTCCATTTGCCAAGCACCTTGGCTGTGTTATGGTTGCCCATTATGACCACATGCCCTTCAGAAGTCACTTCATAAGACTTGAATAGAGCCTTGTCATTGCAAACATGGACAGTAGCACCAGAGTCATACCACCAATCAATCGGATTGACTGTAGTTGAGACCACATTCAATTCCGAAATCATGGAAACTTTCCAATCGGACACCATTGCTATAATTTCAGCAATGTCTTTGTTCTCCACCGGGCAAGTTTGGGCACTGTTCCTTTTGAGCTTTTTGTTTTGTCTGCACTCATTCTTGTAGTGCCCTTTTTTGCCACAATTATAGCAAGTCCGATTCTTCTTCTTGTTGTCTATAGAGTTTGCATTATTCTGACCTGGAGATTTCCTCTTCTTTGAACCTCCACCTTTATGGCCACTTCCTTCTTGCACATAGTTTGCTTTTCCACTTGTCTCCACTTCTCTCTTTTGTATGATTCTAGCATCTTCTTCTGTACGAAGATGCTTAAGAATCTGGTCTAAGGAGAAGGTCTCGGTGGAGTGTAGGAGTTTCTTTTTTGGTGTCGTTCCAACTAGGGGTAATTTTGCTATGATTGCCCCACATTACAGCGATTCAAACCTCCACACCAAGATCTTTCAATTTAGACACTAGCACTTGCAAGTCATGCATTTGATCCAGAAGAGAAGTAGAGTCATTAACTATGAAATCAAAAAATTTCTTAATAAGAAATTTATCCGCACCTTGTTTTTGAGTATCATATTTGTGCTCCAGTGCAGCCCAGATTTCCTTTGCCGTTTTCATTGACTTGTAGACATGTACAAACGGTCAGATAATGTGTCTAGGATGTGTCCTCTGCATAGAATTTCATCCTTCTCCCTCTTACGCCTCTATGCTATGAGTGCTTAAGTGTTATTCTCGTTTGGTTCAGGGATAGGAGCCAAGTTTGGATCAAGGATGTAGGCAACCTTGATGGCTGTGAGGAAGAACATAATCTTGTCCTTCCACCTGCTGAAATTCGCCCCTATTCCATCAAGACGATCTAGTTTCGTCACTCGATGATTGATGGTCTGCAAAGCATTGTCAGTTGAAGAAACCATTTCGCAACAAATACCAATCAAAACCTTAAGATTGTTAATGTTTGTGGTCTAATAAGGTTGCAGAAAATTTCACAGATAATAGAGAATTATAAGACAAAACTCTTGAGGCGTGTTTAGAACACTATCCTTAAGGTTTTGATTGCCTCCACTACCAAAGCACTTGGTATTTGCTTTAGGGTTAAAGGCTATCTACCTCTAGGATACAACAAGAGACAAGAAGGTTTTGTAAGCAAAGAACAAAACTTCTTCCAAGAAATGATCAATAATGAAATATGTTAGTTTTCTGAAGGAACATGATGAATTTATATCATCACTAAGTTTTCCAACCAATAGACACATTCTCATACGTACTAGGCATCAGTAGGTTCCAAGTGAAAAGTCACAAGTCTCAAAAAGATACTAGAAACGTTTCAGAATATCAACCGTTTAGTAGATCCGTGAGCTAAAGGTTGCGTTTCAGCGTCCCGGATGTTTCTGGAAAGGAAACTATGAACCAGAATTTTTACTTCTGACGATCCACGATGCGATCCGTGAGGTATACTTGACATCGCAGATCAACTTCTGAGAGTTCAGTTTTGGAATCGTGACCTCAGAAACGCGTAGCACCAGTCGCGGTTCCAGATCCGCGAACCGGATACGCGACCTAAGTTCGCGGATCTCACTGCTTTACTTGTAAGCTTCATTTCCTCTATTTTACAAACTAATCCAACAGGTAACTGGCAATCTCCTATTCTGAGTTGGAAACGTGCTCCAAAGACAAGTCTTGCAGGAAATCAGCTTCAAATTAGGAAGCTTCTATGTGCAGGAAATCTCAAGCTTTCTGGACTTGACAACAAGACTTTAACGCGCCCACGCCAAAATGTACAGAAGTTTTCTGAAAAATCACCTCTTTACCGCCTTTTTGATCCATATTCCTACAATTAACACCATTTATCAAATTTAAGTAGAAAATCTACCAATTAGTGCAATATTTGGTTAAAATCAAGGGGAAAATATTCACAAATTTACTAACAAAATGCACCATATTAATCTCCCCCACATCTAAATTATGTTTGTTCTCAAGCATATGCTAGCTCAAAACTACAATCATGATAACAAATATTTTGCAGTAAACTATACCAATATAAGCATCCTACTTTCCCAACAATTTTATCAAAATCCGAATGCACCAAATTCAACAATCCTTACAAGAAATTTAACGTATATGCACTCATCACTCAAAGGTGTATAGGGTGAAATTCAACTCTCAAATCAATACAATGGAATGACATTACCATAGACTTGCTCATATATTACAGTTTCACTACAAATAATGAATACAATGCAAAAATCAAAGAGGCTTTTATAAGGTTGTAATGGGGCGTGGGTGAAGGATTGGATAAAAAGGTAAATTTATGTTATAAATATGTCAAGAGAATGCCAGAAATTCATGGCATGAAAAAATTTTCTTTTCACACAAATTCACCCTTCCAAGGCATACGAGCAACTCCTTCCAAACTTACAAGTGCAAGCATTTTTTCCTTTTCCAGCATTTGCCACAACTACAACATAATAATTATGAACAAAAACACATCACATCATAATCTGCAATTGCTTTTTTTTTTGTTTCAGATTTTTCTCCTTTTTCTTTTTTTTTTTTCATGAATTTGTTTTCTTTTCATTTTCTCAAGCAAATGCAAACACCTTTTAAAACCAACTTCACTTGCCAACACTTGGTAGTTTCAATTTATTGCCTTGTAAGTAATACATCAAGTTTTCATACAATGAAATTTTGACATCTCTGTAACACAAGACTCAACAAGAAAGTCTAAAAAGAGGTCTCGGGTGTCAACTATGGCTATTAAACAAAGAAGGGGACAAGGCTTAAACTCGGTCAATTAAGAAAAAATATAATTAGGGTAGGCTTTTAGAATGTCCAAAATGGTTAAATCTAAATGCCCTTGTCATTTTAGTGTATCAACTCCATACAAATGTGATCTCAACATACATAATAAAGCAAGTTTTAAAATGACAAAACCATGTACAATAGCCACTCAACAAATGAGAAATAGAGCAAGCTGAAGATAAAATGCTCGTGAATAAGCTCAAAATCTAACAAAATTGTCAAAATATGTCAAATCCAGCATATTCATTATTCAAATCCATTGTCAAGAAAAATAAGATACACAACTAGCATAAATCAACTACACATATTTGTATCTTAATTGCATTCATCATAGCCAAAAATAAAACTAGCAGAGAAAAGAAATTTTTGGATAGTAAAATATAGCTATTTAACCTAACGTCTCACCTAAATCTTACATTGTCTCTAATGTAAGAAATAAAAAATAGAAGAATAGTTAAAGGGATAATGAAACTTCCCTAAACAACGAGGAGAGTACATTAATGCTAGGCATTAGAGCAAAAGTCGGGGTTAACAACTTTAGATGCGGGCGCGCTTAAAACACAAAGATTCTTCTAGTGAAAATTTCAAATATCATCATCATATATAGCATGACTCAAAGGCGTGGGCACGGACAAAACATAAGAAGTCATCTAGTCATCATCCGTAACATGCTCAATTATGCCGTGACCAATAGGTGTGAGCATGTGCTCTCAACTAGTAGTCTTCTGGAAAATTCGAATTTGTTTTGAGAACACAGCAACTAATTGAGCATGGGCACGACTTGTTTATGGGTAGTTTTCTGCCTACCAAATTCCATCATAACTCAAGACTCATACGACCTGCAACTAACTTGACATAAAGAAATTAAATCACTTAATTTATACTTAAAGCTAAAACTAAAAACATAAAATACAAAAAAACTAGAAATTAAAATTCTTGGATTGCCTCCCAAGTAGCGCCTTTCTTTAATGTTTTATGCTAGACATTGTTATGGTTGTTCAAGGAGGATAAAATCTCGTAGTTCGTTTTATTGTTTTCTCCTCTGTTGTAATCCTGATGGCCTTCATAATTAAAGTAATCCTTAAGCACACGAGCTATTTGCTTCCCTAACTAGTGGATAGCACTAAACGATCAAGTAATAATTTTAATTCTTCACTTACTCCTCCATTATGACCAACCAATAATTTAATAGTCTTTGTAGTTCTTAACTTATCCCTACCATGAAACTCAAATACTTTTGGTATAACAAAATTAATTTCATTGATAGAAAAATGAAAATCAACAATCTGTTGGCTAGGGAATGGAGAAGATATCACCATAGTTGGATATTGTTCACTAGACTCTCCTACCCTAGAGAGATTTTAGGTTGGTGTCTCATTTCTTCTTTTTTAGATTTGTCTTCTATTGCATCCATAGATCCTACCTTTTGAGTCTCATGTAGTTGATCCATAGTGGTCTTTTGCAATTTTTCGGACATTGAAGATGCCATTTGTTTCATCATAAATGCTAGTAGGCACATTTGATCCTCCAAGTTTTGAATTCTTTTTCTTGTCTCCTGTTGAAATTGATGTATGTTAATAGCTAGTGATCAACAATCACCTCAAGAGATATATCTGGCATTGATGATGGTTGCTGTTGTTATTGAAAATCTGGTGGTCTTGCTATATAGTTGTAGTTGGGGTAGTCTTACCATCCTTGATTATATATATTTGAAAAAGGATCATATCTCAATGGAGACGGGCATGGGAATCCTCCAACATTATAAACTTGGGCATTCGGGTCATCTTCAAATAGGAGACACATGTCAGTTGGATGACCTAATGTATAACATATTTCACAGGTTTCGACTTGTTGCTTTTGTCCATAGTCAATTCTTCCACAAGAGAGGTTAAATCATCTAATTATTAACGAATAGAAGAGACCTACCTCATTAATCAAATTAGGAATAAAATCCAGTCTATCACCAAAATATTGAATATTAGCAGTCATAAATTAGTCAATAGAATAATGGAAAAAAAAATTTGAAGAAAATAAATCAAATAGGCACCATTCCCCAGCGAGAACGCCAAAAATTGACAGGTGTCGAATCAATGCAATAATAAAAATCCTACTCCAAAAAATGAATTTTGTGTATAGCAGTGAGCAAGGTTTTTAAAATCGGGATTCTACTTTGGATTGTTTTTTACCTTTGCATGATCGGATCGTAGGATCAGATCGTGGGATCGGTCGATCCTACAAAAACCGTTAAAAATAATCTTACTAGTAATTTTGACGATTGCAATATACATATACAACAATAAATAATGCAACTCATGTACAATCAATATAATAGTATTATTAATTGAGGTTACAATCGTATTATCTAAAATATTTGGGATAATCTAAAAATTAAATAAAAATTTTAGAACTACATGTGACATATTGTAAATGAATCTCATTAAATTAAAAATATTATTCTTTCTCAATTTTGAGTCCAAATGCAATTATTGGACAAGGTAGGTGGAAAAATTGAATTTATATGTGTGTGTGTGTGTCTGTGTGCATATCATTTAAGTATTTATTAATGAGACAATTAAATACCAATTTTTAAAGATTCACCAATTTTTATAGGTAAGGAATTAGCATAACATAATTATGTGGTTTTAAAGTTTTTTGAATTTAGTTTCTAATGCAACAAATAGCATAATTTTCTATACAAAACTATGATCAAATTATTAAAATTTTTATCATAATGTATTTAAATGGTAGGATCGTATCAAAATCGGATCGAAATCGAAAGTTATAATCTGGATCGTAGGATCGTAAGATTCTACGATCCGGATTGCTATCCTGACAACTAAGGCAGTGAGTAGAGTCATCTCCATAGCGATTAAGGAGAAATTTGCTTCTTTTCTAATTATGGGGGATTTTTAGAAAATTTGAAATTAACTAATTAACCAATTATAAGAACAATTCACAAAAATATGCAGGAAGTAAATCTATAACTGTGAGGGCCTCGAAATTTCAAATTATTTTTAAAATGCATAATACTATTTCAATTATGTTTATTTATTTGTTTATGAGTAAAATTGTGTTTAAATTGAATATTTTACAATTTATAGCATTTTATCTGATTTGTTTGTGTCGCGCATTTTGGTCGTATTAGGACTTTAATTTTCTACCGGGAAGCGATTAGTGACTTCAAGTTGAAATTAAGCATGAATGACAATATTTGGATATTAATAAGTTTGGACAGTGTCGGAATGGACCCGGCAGTAAGTTAGGCCATTGAAGACGCTGACATAAAGTCAGAAAAGCACTTTTCCATGTGGAAAAGCACTTTGAGACTTTAAAGCCTTGACTTCTTGGCTTCCAAGCTTTCATTTTCAGCTGCAAAAATCTGGAGTAGAGAGAGAGAGAAGAGTAGAGGGAGAAAGCTTGAGAGAGAGAGATTTTGCTTCAAATCTTCTTCAACTTTCATCAATCTTCTTGAACTTTAACCATCATCAACCACCATCATCTTCATCCTCCCAGCAGCCGAGAGAGAGGAGAGAGAGAAGGAGTTGTGGGCTGAAGTTCTTGGAGAAAATAAGAGGTAAGTGGGTTGATCTTTCTTTTTCTTTTCTTCCTACAAAATAATTTGAGTTGTGATGAGTTGATGATGATTTTATGGCTTGATCTTCACCCCTCTTCAGCGAACCAAGGAAGGAGAGAGAAGGAGATCGAAAATTGGAAAGGAAAAGGAAAGAAGGAAAAGCTTGGGTGAGCATCTTGGGGCTTGATCTTGCACTTGGAGGTTGATTTCTTCACAAAACTTGAAGATCTTGAGTGGGCTTGAGGATCTTGGAGGCTATCAAGCTTGGGAGTGTTTTTCTTGGAGAAAAAGTTGGAGTGATCTTGTTGGGCTTTGCTTGATATCGGTGGATCTTGGTAGATCCGTAGATTTGAATCTTGTAGATCTAGCCTTAATAATGTTGATTAGTGTAGATCTGTAGTTAATATTGATAAAAATGAAATCATCGAAAAGATGAAGTTGGAGCTCTTGGATTCCCAACCTAGGTAGCGGACTTGAGGTGGATTCTAGGTAGCGGACTTGAGGACCCATTGGGAATTGTTTGTTATTTGTGAACTTGCTTGATATGGTTAGAATTAGGTTTTAGTTGTTGAAAAGTTTGAAGGAAAAATGATTAAAATGGCCAAAACCACACTTGAAAACTTCTATGTTTGATTTTGAAATTTTGTATTCAATGGATGAATTTCTTAAAAAATATTTGATATGTACATTTATCGAGTGTATGATTTTCAAAAGATAACTAATAGTATTTTCATGAAAATTGGGTGAAAAATATCATTTGAGGGTTTGTAGTGTCATGGTTTCTTTTAATGAATTTTGAAAGAAAGATTATAGTTTAAGTGTTTTAAAGTTATATTAACGCATTTTCAAGAAGGAAATGTTGAGTTTATGTTAAAGATGATTTTGGGTTGATAATTTTCACGACCGATTTATTAAAGGAAATGTGGAAAGTGCTTAGTGAGTAATTACATTCGGTGTGTGTGGTTTTGAAATGAGATAATGATTTTTCAAAGATTCGTTTGAATTATCGTATTGGAAATGAAAGTGTTTCCTTGAGAGAAATTTTGGGAAAAACATTGACCAAAACCGAAAAGGTGTAAATGAGTTGTTTTGAATAATGAGTGAAGAGTAATTCTCAACTACTGTTTTACTTGTTTAGGGTTGAAGAGAGAGTGAATTCACCCTTACGTAGAGGAGCCTTATTACTTTGGTGAGTTCCATGCATTATGTGCTATGTGAAATGACCGAAATGATGTGTATTGTTGTGATTGTACCGTGAAACCCTGATTTTGAACTCTTAGGTAGGGTGTTACTTTATCGCGATGCCTTATCTAAGTAAAATGATTATGCAAATACTGTGAAAGCGAACGATAGTAAAAGTAAACCTAAGTGATAGAATGTTACTGATCTTGTTTAGTGGCCGCATGTGTTTGAAAAGGTCGGAAATGCACGAGACCTATCGGTGAACCCTTCAACCGTGTAGAATAGGCCGAAGAGAAGAATGGGAAGAGCCATAGGGTTATTTCAATGTCAGAAGCACGGTGACTAACCCATCGCATCTCGCGTGCTCGAGCCCGAGTTAAGGCGCAACACTGCTCTAAAGAGCAACCACCACCGACACCGACGCATCAAATAAAAAAAGTACTCACGGACTTGGCTTATGGACTTGTCCCAATTGAAAGAGTACTCTAAACCCACTGTAATGGCCATCTTGTAACCAATCGTAACTAATCGGTTGCATTACCACTATACAAACTACCGCTTTTTGTTTGAGTCTGAGTACCGCCCGTTGGAGGTTTGGAGGAGTAAGAGGGAAGTGGAGTTCTACATAGTAATAATGACAGCTTGGAGTGTCAACTACTGTTCGTGTTCAAGCAGCGTGGACCTTGGCTCACGAGAGCCAAGTGCATCCTTACTAGTGTTGTTAACCGCACATTACATGATTTATTTCCAAGTGCCTCAAGTATTGAAAGTGAAAATGTTTAATTGTTATGTGAATTGCATGTTTTGGGAACTCACGAGCTTTCTAGCTCACCCTTTCTCCCATTTGTTTTCCTGGGGAGATGAGATCCATGAGGGCGCCTACCCTTAAGATTAGGGTCTTCCTGTTTTGATGTTTTGAAGAATTTGGGATGTTAACTTTTGGGAACTTTTATACTATGTCTTTTGAGAACTCCTGTATAAGGAAACAAAGTTGTAGGGATGAATTGCTTATATATTATGGATTGTAATTCAAATGTTATGTATTGTAAAGCTTTTGCCTGTCATTTTGGGTTAAGAGGTGTTATCTTGTCAAGTTGAATTTGATAAGTGAAGTGATTAAAGAGTGAGTGAGTCTGGCGAGAAGTTAGGTAGCGTCACGAGCACCTTGGGGTGCCTGTGGGAGAGGTGGGTGTCATGTGTGTAATCGAGCCTAGGTTTGAATAGTCTGGGTATAGTGAGTTGTTTAAGAGTTTAATAGATTAGAAATGAATGTGAAGTGAGGGTAATTTGTTTATGACTAGCGTTGATGACTTTAAGTTAGATGAGTTCTAATAGAGTTTATTCTTTAGGGTCATGGAGTTTGGTATGGGAGATGGACCCCGCACATCGGCTGCCTCTACCTTATCCTGATTGAGTGCTAGGGGTGCGGCTCTGCCTACAACCCCAGGATTCTACTCACCCGTGATCCATGTGGATGTTGAGGACTCATGCTTACCGACCAGTAGTCTGGCAACTACCGAGAGAGGAAGAGGTTGACGAGGATCAGCCGTGAGGATTGAGAGACTTGTACCAATGCAGGGCGACTTACTTGCTAGGATTGGAGAAGCTTGAGGCTGAGTTAACAGCTTAATGAGCGGGCCGCTAGGATAGGAGGGGTAGCTCGAGAGGAGGACATTGTGGCTGGATCGAGGCTTTGATTGGAGGAGTGATCGAGGCTAACCGAGTTGAATGGAGACTGCTACAGCACATGCCACCGATGCCGATGGGAGGAGAGCCTCCATTGAGAGTGCAGTGGGAGATGCTGCTATGGTGGGGAGATCCTCAAGATCTGATGTCCGAGTCCTCGCCCCAGGAGAGTTCTACTCAGACTTCTTCCTACGAGACTTGATGGATTGGCCTAGTTTAGGACTAGGATTGACATAGACTTTTGTGGGAGTAAACCAAGAGTGGGTTCCCAACTTTGTAAAGTGCATGTTGCTAACTCTTCAAGTACCATATTTTTGTTGAGTGTACTTGTGAACTTGAGGTACCTATGTGTACCCTTTGACCAAAAGCATGCTTCGATGTACTCTTGGCATTTCTATGAATGTAAAGTGTGTATGTTAAATGCTTCGTTCTTATCCTTATTTGCTTTTTAATTATGTACTATACTTATTTATTATGTTAAATTTCTACCCCTATAGAAATATGGAGGTAGAAGAGGCCGAGGTCGGGCGTGGGTCTAGGCTACTTCACAATCTCCTGGTGGTGACAGTCCACCGCAGAGCAAAATCAAGGGGAGTTAATATTGTGGAGCAAATGGCGACCGCCATGAATCGCATGACCAAATCTTAGATCGTATGGTCGGGCAGGGACCCAGCAACACACAGGTAATCTGGGGTTGGAGAGGATAGGGCTCTTGAGCGATTTCAGGTTTAACCCCCTAAGTTTTATGGAGGACCCGATCCAAAATCAGAGTTGGATGGAGAGGATCTCGATATCTTTAATGCCCTAGGTTACCCCGAGGATAGGCAAATCACTTTTGCTACCTTCAGTTTGAGGGGCTGCCGTTCTTGGTGGATCATGATAAGAACTAAATGGGAAGGGAACAAACCCTAGGACTTGGGTAAACTTCACTAGGGAGTTCAATGCAAGTTTCTTCCTCCACTAGTTCAAGAGAAAAGGGAGGATGATTTCATCAGATGTAAGCAAGGATCTTGGAGTGTTGCAGAGTACGAAGCTCAATTTACTAAGCTGTCCAAGTTCGCTCCTGGATTAGTGGCTACCAGACAAAGACGAATGGAGATTCTGCAGGGGTTAAATGTAGAATTGCAAGAAAGTTTGGCAGCAACTCAAGTTACTTGACTTTAGTGAAGTCGGAGAAGGCTCAAGGATTGAAGGGGCTAAGGCTCAGGTGAAGATCTTTAATGCTAGGAAGAGGAACGCACCCGTAGCCGTGGTCCAATGGACATGGGTGCCCCAACTCCCTAAGTTTGGAAGGGGAATGGGCGAGCAATTCCCTGATCATCAAGGGGATCAATTTAAGAGGAACCTTTGGTAGGGGAACAGTATCAAGAGGAGGCATGATTGGAAGGGGGCAAACAAGAGGAGTTCCACAAGGGAGGCAAGTTTCTACTCCTATTGTATCATGTGGCTTCTGTGGTAAGGCAAACCACACCGAGGGCTTGTTGGAAGAAAATGGGAGCTGCCTTAGATGTGAAAGTCATGAACATCAAGCTCATGCCCAGTGCTTCCAAAGGAAAGCACGACCAACCGCCATTAAGCCCAACAAAGCTAGTGTAGCGGGAATCGGACCCAGTGCCAGAGTCTATACCATTGATCACTTACAGGTTCAACCCCACGGAAGTGGTTGGTCAAGGTACAATCCCTATCTTTCATCGCTATTAAGATTTTGATTGATCCCCGGTGCATCACATTCTTTGTGAATCCCTCCTTTTTAAGTGGAGTGGATATAAAACCTACTAGATTACCATATGATCTGGAGGTTAGAACGCCAACGGGGAAACAAAGTCTAGTTACTAGCTGGGTATATAAGAATTGTGATGTCTGGATAGGAGAGAGGAAATTAGTGGTGGATTTGATTAGTTTGGACATAAAGGGGTATGATGTTATCCTAGGAATGGATTGCCCTAGCTTCGTCATCATGCTAAATTGGACTGTAGGGGCAAAAGCGTGGAATTTTCCATCCACGAGAGGCTACTTTGAAGTTTGAAGTGAAAGGGAGATTAGCGTCATCTGCCCTAATTTCGGGGATTAAAGCAAGGAAATTGTTAAGTAAAGGAGCTCAAGGGTATTTGGCCTTTAAAACCTCCTAGTGATAAAATAAAGTTAGAGGTGCCTGTTGTAAAGGATTTCCCTGATGTATTTCCTGAAGAGTTAGAAAATCTTCCTCCTGAACGAATGATAGAGTTTAAGATTGATTTGCTACCAGGAACAGCTCCAATTTCTAAGACTCAGATCGTATGGCTCCAGCTGAATTAAAGGAATTGAAAATTCAATTGCAAGATTTATTGGGCGGGGTTTCATTAGAGAGTGATTCACCTGGGAGCACACTGTGTTTTGTTAAAAGAAGGACGGAAGTTTGAGGTTGTGTATTGATTATGAGGACTCAATGATGTGACAATAAAGAATAAGTATCCTTGCCGCTTATAGGCAATTGTTTGATCAATTACAAGGATCCGTAGTTTTTTTCTAAACTAGACCTCGGGCAAGGGTACTACCAGGTTGAGAATAAGGAAGGAAGATGTACCAAACTGCTTTTAACTTCGAGGTATGGGCATTTTGAATTGTGGTAATGCCTTTTTGGGTTAACCAACGCTCTAGCATTTATGGATTTGATGCAACGAAGTCTTTAAACCCTATTTGGATCAGTTTGTGGTTGTTTTATTGATGATATCCTAGTGTACTCAAAGACCAGAGGATCATACTCAACACTTGAAGATAGTGCTCCAAACTTTAAGAGAACATCAATTGTATGCTAAGTTCAACAAGTGTGAGTTTTGGTTGGAAGAAGTGTCCTTTTTGGGGCATAAAATTTCTAAGGATGGGATTGTGGATCCCTCCAAAGTGGAGACAAGTGACTCAATGGAAGCAACCTAGAAATCCTACAGGTTAGAAGCTTCTTGGGTTTGGCGGAGGATATTACAGTAACGCCGCTTCATCAAGATTTTTCTAGAATTGCGGGACCACTCACGGAATTGACTAAGAAGCATGTTAAGTTTGCTTGGAACCCGAGTGTGAGCTTAGTTTTCAAGAGTTAAAGAGGCTTGACAACAGCTCCGTGTTGACCCCGCCAAATGGAAAGGATGGGTTTGTAGTTTATTGGGATGCCTCGAAGAAGGACTAGGGTGTGTCCTCGATGCAAAATGGGAAAGTTATTACCTATGCTTCTAGGAAATTAAAACCCTATGAGCAAAACTATCCAACACATGATTTGAGTTGGCAGATTATCTTTAGCTGAAAAAGTGGAGACATTATTTGTATGCAGGTGACATTTGAAGTTTTACAGACCACAAAAGCCTTAAGTATTTATTCTCTCAAAAGAGTTAAACCTAAGACAAAGGCGATGGGTGGAATTTCTTGAGGATTATGACGCACCATAAATTATCACCACAGGAAGGCCAATAAAGTGGCGTGATGCACTAAGTCGAAAAGCTCAAGTGGCGAGCTTGATGGTTAAGCAATGGGAAATGTTAGCGAGAGGGTGAATGGAATCCTTACTTGGAGAAAAGAAAGTCACATTTGGGAATTTAATGTTGAAGTCTCAATCTTTGGAACATATCAAAGAAGTACAAAAGGAGACCCTATGGTGCAAAGTGGATTGAAAAGGTGAATAGGGGAGAAACATTGGATTTTAAGTTAGGACCTGAGGGAATCTTGAAATTTCAAGATCGTGTAGTTGTGCCAGACAATGAAGGGTTGAAAAGAAATATTGGAGGAAGCACTGAACTAGGTATACCATTCATCCGGAAGCAATAAAATGTACCAAGACTTAAAAGGGCGTATTGGTGGGATGGAATGAAGAGAGATGTGGCGATTTGTTCGAGACCTGTCTGTGTGCCAACAAGTTAAAGCTGAACACCAAAACCTTGAGGACTTTTGCAACCCTTAGAGATACCGAATGGAAATGGGATCATATCACTATGGATTTTGTGACCGGGTTGCCTAGAAGTCAAAAAGGAGATGATGCAGTTTGGGTGATAGTGGATCGACTTACTAAGACTGCTCATTTTCAACCGGTAAGTATGAAATGTCCTTTGGAGAAGTTGGCTCGATTGTACTTAGATGAAATTGTTAGACTCCACGGTGTACCTGTAAGCATCGTTTCTGATAGAGATCCAAGGTTCGTTTTTCGATTCTGGCAAAAGTTACAAGAGAATTTGGGGACCAAGGTTAGTTTGAGCACTACTTATCATCCCTAAACATGGGAAGGACAATTCAGACCTTGGAAGATATGCTAAGGTCATGTATATTGATTTTGGAGGGAGTTGGAGTCAACACATGCCACTAGTGGAATTACAACAATAGTTACCATGCTTCAATTCAGATGGCTCCTTATGAAGCACTTTATGGGAGAAGGTGTAGATCACCTATTCATTGGGATGAAGTAGGAGAAAAGAAAATTTTGGATCCAACCACTATTCCTTGGGTTGAGGAGGCTTTTGAGAAGGTGAAGCTAGTTCGAGAAAGACTTCAAACGGCTCAAAGTCGGCAAAAGAGCTACGCCGATAACCGAAGAAAGGATTTGGAATTTGATGTAGGGGACAGAGTATTTCTGAGGTTAAGCCTATGAAAGGAGGAGTAATATCCAAAAGGGGAAAGAAACTGAAACCGATATGTAGGACCATTTGAGATTCTCAAGTAGGGAAAGTGGCATTGGATTTACCCTCGAGCATGTCAAAGATCCACAATGTTTTCCATGTGTCCATGCTTAAGAAATATCATCCAGACCCAAGCCATGTGTTGGCCTTAGGAGAGATTGAAGTGGATGAATCCTTGTCCTATGAAGAGCGACCTGTAAGAATCCTTGACAGAGAAGTGAAAGACTTGAGGAACAAGAAGATTCCACTGGTCAAAGTTCTTTGGAGAAATCATGCTCTTGAGGGAAGCAACGTGGAATTGGAGGAAGAGATGAAGAAGAGTCATCGAGTTATTTACCTAGAAGGTAAGGAATTTTGAGGACAAAATTCTTTTAAGGAAGGATGTGAGGGCCTCGAAATTTCAAATTATTTTTAAAATGCATAATACTATTTCAATTATGTTTATTTATTTGTTTATGAGTAAAATTGTGTTTAAATTGAATATTTTACAATTTATAGCATTTTATCTGATTTGTTTGCATGATTTTGGTCGTATTAGGACTTTAATTTTCTACCGGAGCGTGATTAGTGACTTCAAGTTGAAATTAAGCATGAATGACAATATTTGGAGGATATTAATAAGTTTGGACAGTGTCGGAATGGACCCGAGTGTAAGTTAGGACGCTGAGCGACATAAAGTGCAGAAAAAGCACTTTTCCCCAAAGCAGGAAAAGCACTTTTTGAGACTTTAAAGCCTTGACTTCTTGGCTTCCAAGCTTTCATTTTCAGCTGCAAAAATCTGGAGTAGAGAGAGAGAGAAGAGCCGAGAGGGAGAAAGCTTGAGAGAGAGAGATTTTGCTTCAAATCTTCTTCCAACTTTCATCAATCTTCTTGAACTTTAACCATCATCAACCACCATCATCTTCATCCTCCCAGCAGCCGAGAGAGAGAGAGAGAGAAGAGTTGTGGGCTGAAGTTCTTGGAGAAAATAAGAGGTAAGTGGGTTGATCTTTCTTTTTCTTTTCTTCCTACAAAATAATTTGAGTTGTGATGAGTTGATGATGATTTTATGGCTTGATCTTCACCCCTTCAAAACCAAGGAAGGAGAGAGAAAGGAGATCCAAAATTGGAAAGGAAAAGGAAAGAAGGAAAAGCTTGGGTGAGCATCTTGGGGCTTGATCTTGCACTTGGAGGTTGATTTCTTGACAAAACTTGAAGATCTTGAGTGGGCTTGAGGATCTTGGAGGCTATCAAGCTTGGGGAGTGTTTTCTTGGAGAAAAGTTGAGTGATCTTGTTGGGCTTTGCGGATATCGTTGGATCTTGGTAGATCCAGTAGGTACGAGGCTTGAATCTTGTAGATCTAGCCTTAATAATGTTGATTAGTGTAGATCTGTAGTTAATATTGATAAAAATGAAATCATCTGAAAAGATGAAGTTGGGCTCTTGGATTCCCAACCTAGGTAGCGGACTTGAGGTGGATTCTAGGTAGCGGACTTGAGGACCTGATTGGGAATTGTTTGTTATTTGTGAACTTGCTTCGATATGGTTAGAAATTAGGGTTTTTAGTTGTTGAAAAGTTTGAAGGAAAAATGATTAAAATGGCCAAAACCACACTTGAAAACTTCTATGTTTGATTTTGAAATTTTGTATTCAAATGCGTGATGAATTTACATTTAAGAAAATATTTGATATGTACATTTATCGGTGTATGATTTTGAAAAGATAACGAATAGTATTTTTCATGAAAATTGGGTGAAAAATGTCATTTGAGGGTTTGTAGTGTCATGGTTTCTTTTAATGAATTTTGAAAGAAATATTATAGTTTAAAGTGTTTTAAAGTTATATTAACGCATTTTCAAGAAGGAAATGTTGAGTTTATGTTAAAGATGATTTTGGGTTGATAATTTTCACCTGACTGATTTATTAAAAGGAAATGTGGAAAAGTGCTTAGTGAGTACATCGGTAGTGTGTGGTTTTTGAAATGAGATAATGATTTTTCAAAGATTCGTTTGAATTATCGTATTGGAAATGAAAGTGTTTCCTTGAGAGAAATTTTGGGAAAAACATTGGCGAAAAGGGTGTAAATGAGTTGTTTTGAATAATGAGTGAAGGAACGAATTCTCAACTCTTTTTTTACTTGTTTAGGGTTGAAGAGGAGAGTGAATTCGACCCTACGTAGAGGCGAAACCTTATTACTTTGGTGAGTTTCCATGCACCTTATGTGCTATGTGAAATGAGAAATGATGTGTATTGTTGTGATTGTACTTGTGAAACCTGATTTTGAACTCTTAGGTAGGGCGGTGTACTTTATCGACCCTTATCTAAGTAAAATGATTATGCAAAATCCGTAAACTGAGCGATAGTAAAGTAAAGAAGTGATAGAATGTTCATCGTTTAGTGGCATGTGTTTGAAAAGGTCGAAATGCACGAGACCTATCGGTGAACCCTTCAACTTCGTCTGCGTAGGGGCATAGGCCGAGAAGAATGGGAAGAGCCATAGGGTTATTTCAATGTCACGAGGCACGGTGACTAACCATCATCAGACTTTCGAGGCCGAAGTTCGGCACAACCTCGTCTCTAAAGAGCAACCGACCACTGACACCGACTGTACTGAAATAAAAAGTACTCTGGACTTGGCTTATGGACTTGTCCCAATTGAAAGAGTACTCTAAACCACTGTAACCACTGTAACCACTGTAACCACTGTAACTACTGTACTGTTACCACTGTTACAAACTACTGTTTGGAGTACGGGCCCGTTGGAGGTTTGGAGGAGTAAGGAGGAAGTGGAGTTCTACTTAGTAATAATGACAGTTGACGGAGTGTCAACTACTGGTTCGTGTTCAAGCAACGTGGACACTGGCTCCTGAGAGCCCCGTATCCTTACTAGTGTTGTTAACTGCTTTATTACATGATTTATTTCCAAGTGCCCTGTTATCGAGTGAAAATGTTTAACTGTTATGTGAATTGCATGTTTTTGGGAACTCACGAGCTTTCTAGCTCACCCTTTCTCCCATTTGTTTTCCTTAGCAGGAGATGAGATCCATGATGAGGACGCCTACCCTTAAGATTAGGGTCTTCCTGTTTTGATGTTTTGAAGAATTTGGGATGTTAACTTTTGGGAACTTTTATACTATGTCTTTTGAGAACTCCTGTATAAGGAAACAAAGTTGTAGGGATGAATTGCTTATATATTATGGATTGTAATTCAAATGTTATGTATTGTAAAGCTTAGCCTCTGTCATTTTGGGGTTAAGAGTGTTATCTTGTCAAGTTGAATTTGATAAGTGAAGTGATTAAAGAGTGAGTGAGTCCTGGCGAGAGCTAGGCAGCCGGCCGCTGATACCCTGGGGTGCGCCCTAGGGAGAGGTGGGTCGTCACAATAACAGACAAGTCTCTAGTCAAAGATGCAACTTTTTAGACACGATTCATACAACTGATTATGGACGCAAGAATAGTTCAATCATTCATTAATAAATTGATCATAGCCACCAATAAGTTCTGATAGCTAACTTTTCCTTACTTTATCGATAATCAATGTACGATTATTCATTATTTCTCTAACCAAGAAAAAATCCTAGGTATGACTGTAAGATTTAATTTTTCAATTGTATTAAAAACTAGAAAAGCCTAACTCTAACCAATAAACAGGATATAAGGATTTATTTAAGTTAGAGCATACATTTCCCTAACATGAAACCAATCACATTAATTACCACTAGTGCTAATCAATCAAATAATTATGGTTTTAATTGGTTAATATGGCAATAGATTATCAGGTTAATTTAAATATTAGTTCCATGACATTCAAATAACAAAATAATCATAAGAAATTAAAGCAGAAGACATGAATATTGTGAGGGCCTCGAAATTCAAAATTATTTTAAAAATACATAATATTATTTATATTGTGTTTATTTATTATTTATGAGTAAAATTATGTTTAAATTGAATATTTTCCAATTTATAACATTTTATACGATTTATTTGCCGGTGTGCGATTTTGGTCGAATTAGGTGTCTAATTTTCTACCGGAGCATGATTAGTGACTTTAAGTTGAAATTAAGCATAAGTGGCAATATTTTGGGAATATTAATAAGTTTGGATAGTGTCGGAATGGACTAGAACAGTGTAAGTTAGACTGTCGCGCGTGACGCGACATAAAGTGCCAAAAACACTTTTTTCCCTTAAAATATGGAAGTACACTTTTTGGGCCATAAAAGCCTTGACTTCTTGCACCTTTATACTTAATTTTCAGCTGAAACCTTGGGGAGCTAGAGAGAGAGACTGCCGAGAGAGAGAAGGGAGAGAAAGAGAGAGATTGAGCTTGTTTTCTCGATAGTTTTTCATCCATTCTTCTTGGAGCTTCAAAACTCATCAACCACCATCATCTTCTTCACTTAGTGCAGCCAAAGGAGAGAGAAGGAAGTGAAGGCTGGTCCGATTTCTTGGAGGAGAAGAGAGGTAAGTTTGAGGTTTGATATTTCATTTTCTTTCTTCTCCAAGCAACTTGAACATATGAAACTTGATTGATGGGTTGTGGGCTTGATTTCTTTCCTTCCATGGCAGCCGAACCAAGGAGAGAGGAGAGAGAGTGAGGTCCGAAATTTTTGAAGGGAAAAAAGAGGAAAGAAAAGCTTGTGTGGTTGTCTTGGGCTCGAGGTTGAACTTGGTGACGGAGATCCTCGACGAATCTTGTAGATCGGGAGCTAGGATCGAAGTTCTTGGAAGCCATCAAGCTTGGAAGCAACTTTCTTGAAGAAATGCTCGAGGGATCTTGCTAGATCTTGTCGGATCTTGTTGAAGCTTGATAGATCCGGAGGTATAAGTCCTAAAACTTGCATATATAGCCTTATTAGTGTTAAGTAGCTTAGATCTGTGGTTGATTTTGGTGAAAAGATCTCATCTGAAAAGATGATGGTGGGTTCTTGAAATCCCAACCTAGGTAGCGGACTTGAGGTGACCTCTAGGTAGCGGACTTGAGGACCTGATTGTGGCCTTGAATGATATTTGTGATTTTGGTATGATCTGGTTAGAAATTAGGGTTTTAGTTGTTGAAAAGTTTGAAGGAAAAATGATTAAAATGGCCGAAACCACACTTGAAAACTTCTATGTTTGATTTCGAAATTTTGTATTCAGTTGTGATGAATTTCTGTTTAAAAAAATATATGATATGTACATTTATTGGTGTATGACTTTTTGAAAAGATAAAGAATGGAATTTCTTACGAAAATTGGGCGAAAAATGTCGTTTGAGGGTTTTTGTAGTATTATGGTTCCATTTAATGAATTTTGTAAGAACAGATATGGTTTAAAGTGTTTTGAAGTTATATTAAAGTATTATCAAGGAGTGAGTGTTGAGTTTATGTTAAAAGTGATTTTTGAGGTGATAAGTTTCACCTAAGTGTTTTACTAAAGAAATGTGAAAACAACGTTTAGTGAGAACGTCGATAACATGTTTTATTTGAAATGAGATCTTGATCCTCCAAAGATTTACTTGGAACATTGTTTTTGGGAGGAATGAGTGATTTTCAAGGAGATATTTGAAATATGACATTGTTTGAAATGAAAGTGTTCCCTTGAGGGGGTTTTTGGAAAACATTGATTGAAAACTAAAAAGTGGAAGTGAGTTGTTTTGATTAATGAAAGAAAAGATAGAATTCTCAACTGCTATTTTTACTTGTTTAGGGTTGAGGAGGAAAGTGAATTTGACCCATACGTAGAGGCTGAGCCTTATTGCTTTGGTGAGTTTCCATGCCTGTTATGTGTTTAGGTGAAATGACTGCAACGGTGTTTACTTTTGTGATTGTACTGTGAAACCTTGTTTTGAACTCTCAGATAGGGTAGTGTGTACTTTATCACACTTACTTTTATCTGACTAAAACGACTATAAAAATGCTTTAAAGTGAATGAAAGTGATTGTAAACTGAAATGATTGACTATTACTGTACTACTTAGTGACTGCATGTGTTTGAAAAGGTCAAGAAATACCGGAGACCTATTGGTGAACCCTTCGACTCGAGTCAGAGGCTAGGCCTAGGTCGAGAAGAAAGGGAAGAGCCATAGGGTTATTCCAATGTCACTAAGCCCAGTGACTTAAACCACTGTACTGTGCTCGAGATTGAGTTCTGGAACCGAACCTGTCTCCTAGAAGAGCAACCAACCATTGTTACTGACTGAACTGAATTGAAAAGTACTCTGGACTTGGCGTATGGACTTGTCCTTCATGGAGAGTACTCAAACTAACTGAACTGTTACAGACTGTTTCAAAATACACTGAACTGTTTGGAGTACGGGCCCAATGGAGGTTTGGTGGAGTAAAGGGAAGTGGAGTTCTACATGGTAATAGTGACAGTTGACGGAGTGTCAACTACCTGGTTCGTGGACAAGCGACGTGGACGTTGGCTCCTGAGAGCCCCTGTATCCATACTTGTATTGTTAAATGCTTACTTACATGATTTAATTTTAAGTGCCCTTTATTGAGTAAATGTTCTTATGTGTTATGTGAATTGCGTGTTTTTGGGAACTCATGAGCTTTCTAGCTCACCCTTTTCCCCATTTGTTTTCCTTAGCAGGATATGTGATCCCTGATGAAGATGCCAACCCTTAAGCTTAGGGTTACTCTTGTGTTAACGTTTTGGAGAACTTGGAATAATGTCTTTTGAGAACTCATGTATGATGAAACTAGATTGTAAGGATGGATGGTTTATGTATTATGGGTTGTAATTTGAACGTTATATATTGTAAAGTATTGTACTCTTTTATTTTGTGCTAAGAGTGTTGTTATGTCAAGTTTGAATTTGATAAGTGATGTGATAATAGAGTGAGTGAGTCCTGGCGAGAGCTAGGCAGGCGGTCCACTGACCCCTTTGGTTCGCCTTAGGGGAAAGTGTGGCTGTCACAGGTGGTATCAGAGCTTAGGTTTCAGATCTCTGTAATGTATTCTAGACTAAAAGTTTAGGGTACTGGCCTGTGGAAAGTGGGACTAGTGTGTTTCTAGTGCTTGACGGTTGGTAAGTGTTGATGCTTGAGAGTTTCGTAGATGAATTGATTTGATTGAGAGTTTGATGTTACTGTGATCGAGGCATAAGAGTAACTTGTAGTGTTTGATTGACTTTTGAGGTTTGTCATAACTTTGATTAGTATGAGTTGGAGGGTCGAGGACGATACCCTTAAGGGGAAAGGTTGAAGTGCCCCGAAAAAAATTTAAAGGTGTTTTCGAAATGTATTTCTAAAGTTTCTACTCTGAATGAAATTTCTTTCTTAGTGATTGGAAAATAATTTAAATATGAACATAATTTCATATCTCCTTATTTCCGTTCAATTATTTACTTATTTATTTATTTTGAATATTTGCAATGGTTAAACTAACCTAGTCAAGCCTATTTGACTATGTAAATTATATTTGGGGGTGAAAGAAAGGTCTAATGGCAAAGTTTCAAGGACATTTCAGAGGGAAACCATGAAAGCTTGGCATTTGTCCCCAAACTAAAAGTTAAAGTTTTGATTAAAATGTAGAAATAGCTAAGCTTTCAAACCTTTTATCACTTTACATTATCTTTTCTTCTTCATGAATGAAATTTTGGAGAGGAAAAAGGGAAGAAAAATCTCACTTGCTTGGTTTCATTTTCTTGTCCAAAATTTGAGAGAAAAAGAGGCAAAATTGATTTTCCTACATGAAGTTGCAAATCAATCTTGGAAGGGAACCCTTAGTGGAGGACCCTTGGTTCCATTTCCTTAGGATGCAGGACTGTGGAAATAGGGTGCGTGTTAAACATAAAGTGACGTTATCACTTGATGATTGACTGAGAATTAGAGTTACTAAGTGTTTGAAAGTTTAGTAGAGTGAAAAGAAATGTAAGAGATAGCTATTATTCATGTTTACGTGTTAATGAGACCTAAAGTTCGATAAGATTCCAAGTGGATTGAGGAGAATGCAGTTGATAGTGATGAGGATATGGGAGGGGATGCCATGGAGGCCGAGGCAGATCCCCAATATTTGGAGTCTGACCCTTTGGAAAGTGCTACCTCCCAGACTTCTACTTCTCAAGCCTGATAAACTAGTTGAGCATGAAGTTAGGATTGTGTGTAATCGTTTGTGAGAAAAGCCAGTAGAGTGGGTTCTCAATTCCTGTGATTACATGTTTACAAACTTCTTAAGTGTTGTATTTTCGTTTAAGAGTACTTGTGAACTTGATGTACCTGCGTGTACCTTTTGTTAAATGCATGCTCATCTGATGTACTCCTGGTACTCCTATTATTATGAAGTGTGTAAATAAAGTGCTTTGCTTTAATTTTGAGTCGACTTTTTAATAGTGTATTGAACTTATATGAATTATTGAATTGTCTACCTTCTATAGCATTATGGAGGGTAGAAGAGGCCAAGAGTAAGGGCGAAAGATTATACCCCTCTAAGGTTGGAGGATAATGTATGTAGGCTAAGGATGTGGTATAAAACTTGGGGTAAGTGCTCTTTATTTTTGAGTACCTGCATCGTTGATGGTAGGACATGGACTTGGAAGACAAGGGATAAGACTAAAGGAGGAATCTTATGTTCTCATGTTAAGTTGTTAGTTTGAATTGCTCCAGATGATGAGTTGAATTAGGGTGACTCCTGCGCAAATTTTGATGGTTATACTGGCTAAGGATCTTGAGTAGATGTTTCTTGAAGTATCAATGAAAGGATTTTGTAGAATTGCTTGGAAAAGTTAGAAGAAGTGTGGATTAGATGATGAGAGACTATTGATGGAAATTCTATTTAGTGATGGCCAAAATAGGGGAAGTAAATCAGCTTTGATCTCCACTTCTTCTTGAAAACTTTGGGCAAGCAATTGTTCAGTGAACTTGTCAAAATATCAACCTTTACTTGTATGTTGAATGTGAATCAAAAGCATGTAATCTCCGTCTCGAAATTTCCCCAGGAGCAATTTCAGTCAACTTTGTAGATTTTCTGATATTAATTGATAAGGACTTAGAGTTCAACTTTTATACCATTGGGAGCTCTGTGAATCTAGTTTCAAATGCCATTGATGGCATCCGATTCCAACTTTCCTACTTGGATTTAAGGTCAATTGCTCAGGTGACCTAATTCAAATCCGACACCTCTGTGATTGCTATTTTGATCACAAGAATATACGAATTTGATTCCAAGGCCTACGTATGAAATGTGACACTGTGTCATGGCTTCGAAATGACATAGAGTGTCTCTCAATCCAATAAATGAAGTCCAGATAAACCAAAAGATAGCAAAGCGGTTAACTTTGCTTTTTCTCTTTTGCATTCCATCCTTCACTTTTCTTGGTTTAATTCACTTTCCCTTGGTTCTAAATAACATTTTCACTTTATTCTTGTATGTAGACGTTTGCCCTAAAATATTTGCAAATCTTTCCCTGAAATGCATTCAAGGCCTTGTGAGATTAGAATTGAGTGTAGAGAATTAAAATTGGTATGTTGAATGAGATATCAAGGTGAAAATTTTTACTTCTTGTGGATCGGAGTTCAGTGAAAGTCTTATGATATCATGTCTCATCTCAGGGATTCGAATATATTGAAAAAAAGGGATTTGTGACTGTTGTACCAAGGTAAAAATGAGTTTAATTGACGAGTGATCCTTTATCACTCATGATTGGCTTCTTCAGGAGATATGTGGTTTAGTAAATGTATATGAGGAAATTAGTTCTTTGACTTACGTGAGATATTATGGATATATAGCTTACAAGAGATAAGATGGAATGGATGAAATCAAAAGCTGCATTACTGATAAGAAATAAAAATGTGACTAAATGGTGTTTAGGAGTAATAGTTATTCAGGTTGTGAGAATTACCCTGGAAGCCCGATCTTAGTTGCTAAGAAAGATGCAAATTTATGATTCATGCCTGGATTATCGAATTTGAATTATACTCCTGATTGGGAAGTGAATACTTTTACTATGCAAGTTATAAATAGTGCCAATTAAAGATTAGTAAGGATATTATGGCATATGTAAGATTTGATGGGAGCTTGAGCAAACCTTGAGGAAGTGCTACCTGTAGGGTAAAATTCATGGAAGTAAATTTTGGTAAGAACATAATTGGAATAAAGTGAACTTTGGGGATATATACGTATCTGGAAAGTTTTAAGTGATGACATCCTTATAGGAGTTCAATTTATATCATTGTTGATAAAATGAGTATCATCGTGGAAATGGGAAGATATTGAAGTAAATGAGGTGTTATAACATAAAGAACATCATGCATAGATTTTTGGTAAGAATGTGAAGAACTTGAAGGGTAAGCAAATGCTTCTAACTGAGGTTTTGTGGAGAGATCTAGGGATCAAAAGAGGTAACTTGGAAAGTTGAAGAAGTGATCCAAGCAAATTATCCAGAATGATTTGTAAACGAGATATGAATTTTGAGGACAAAATTCTTTTAAGGAGGGAAGGATGTGAGGGCCTCGAAATTCAAAATTATTTTAAAAATACATAATATTATTTATATTGTGTTTATTTATTATTTATGAGTAAAATTATGTTTAAATTGAATATTTTCCAATTTATAACATTTTATACGATTTATTTGCCGGTGTGCGATTTTGGCCGAATTAGGTGTCTAATTTTCTACCGGAGCGTGATTAGTGACTTTAAATTGAAATTAAGCATAAGTGGCGATATTTTGGGAATATTAATAAGTTTGGATAGTGTCGGAATGGACTAGAACAGTGTAAGTTAGACTGTCGCGCGTGACGCGACATAAAGTGCCAAAAACACTTTTTTCCCTTAAAATATGGAAGTACACTTTTTGGGCCATAAAAGCCTTGACTTCTTGCAAATTTATACTTAATTTTCAGCTGAAACCTTGGGGAGCTAGAGAGAGAGACTGCCGAGAGAGAGAAGGGAGAGAAAGAGAGAGATTGAGCTTGTTTTCTCGATAGTTTTTCATCCATTCTTCTTGGAGCTTCAAAACTCATCAACCACCATCATCTTCTTCACTTAGTGCAGCCAAAGGAGAGAGAAGGAAGTGAAGGCTGGTCCGATTTCTTGGAGGAAAAGAGAGGTAAGTTTGAGGTTTGATATTTCATTTTCTTTCTTCTCCAAGCAACTTGAACATATGAAACTTGATTGATGGGTTGTGGGCTTGATTTCTTTCCTTCCATGGCAGCCGAACCAAGGAGAGAGGAGAGAGAGTGAGGTCCGAAATTTTTGAAGGGAAAAGAGAGGAAAGAAAAGCTTGTGTGGTTGTCTTGGGCTCGAGGTTGAACTTGGTGACGGAGATCCTTGACGAATCTTGTAGATCGGGAGCTAGGATCGAAGTTCTTGGAAGCCATCAAGCTTGGAAGCAACTTTCTTGAAGAAATGCTCGAGGGATCTTGCTAGATCTTGTCGGATCTTGTTGAATCTTGATAGATCCGGAGGTATAAGTCCTAAAACTTGCATATATAGCCTTATTAGTGTTAAGTAGCTTAGATCTGTGGTTGATTTTGGTGAAAAGATCTCATCTGAAAAGATGATGGTGGGTTCTTGAAATCCCAACCTAGGTAGCGGACTTGAGGTGACCTCTAGGTAGCGGACTTGAGGACCTGATTGTGGCCTTGAATGATATTTGTGATTTTGGTATGATCTGGTTAGAAATTAGGGTTTTAGTTGTTGAAAAGTTTGAAGGAAAAATGATTAAAATGGCCGAAACCACACTTGAAAACTTCTATGTTTGATTTCGAAATTTTGTATTCAGTTGTGATGAATTTCTGTTTAAAAAAATATATGATATGTACATTTATTGGTGTATGACTTTTTGAAAAGATAAAGAATGGAATTTCTTACGAAAATTGGGCGAAAAATGTCGTTTGAGGGTTTTTTGTAGTATTATGGTTCCATTTAATGAATTTTGTAAGAACAGATATGGTTTAAAGTGTTTTGAAGTTATATTAAAGTATTATCAAGGAGTGAGTGTTGAGTTTATGTTAAAAGTGATTTTTGAGGTGATAAGTTTCACCTAAGTGTTTTACTAAAGAAATGTGAAAACAATGTTTAGTGAGAACGTCGATAACATGTTTTATTTGAAATGAGATCTTGATCCTCCAAAGATTTACTTGGAACATTGTTTTTGGGAGGAATGAGTGATTTTCAAGGAGATATTTGAAATATGACATTGTTTGAAATGAAAGTGTTCCCTTGAGGGGGTTTTTGGAAAACATTGATTGAAAACTAAAAAGTGGAAGTGAGTTGTTTTGATTAATGAATGAAAGGATAGAATTCTCAACTACTGTTTTTACTTGTTTAGGGTTGAGGAGGAAAGTGAATTTGACCCATACGTAGAGGCTGAGCCTTATTGCTTTGGTGAGTTTCCATGCCTGTTATGTGTTTATGTGAAATAACTGCAATGGTGTTTACTGTTGTGATTGCACTGTGAAACCTGGTTAATGACAGCATGTGTTTGAAAAGGTCAGAGAATGCTTGAGACCTATCGGTGAACCCTTCGACTCGAGCCGGAGGCTAGGGCTAGGTCAAGAAGAAAGGGAAGAGCCATAGGGTTATTCCAATGTCACTAAGCCCAGTAACTTAAACCACTGTACTGTGCTCGAGACTGAATTCTGGAACCGAACCTGTCTCCTAGAAGAGCAACCAACCACTGTTACTGACTGAACTGAACTGAAAAGTGCTCTGGACTTGGCGTATGGACTTGTCCTTCATGGAGAGTACTTAAACAAACTGAACTGTTACAGATTGTTTCAAAATACACTGAATTGTTTGGAGTACAGGCCCGGTGGAGGTTTGGTGGAGTAAAAGGAAGTGGAGTTCTACATGGTAATAGTGACAGTTGACGGAGTGTCAAATACCTGGTTCGTGGACAAGCGACGTGGACTTTGGCTCTTGAGAGCCCCTGTATCCATACTTGTATTGTTAAATGCTTACTTACATGATTTAATTTTAAGTGCCCTTTATTGAGTAAATGTTCTTATGTGTTATGTGAATTGCATGTTTTTGGGAACTCACGAGCTTTCTATCTCACCCTTTTCCCCATTTGTTTTCTTTAGTAGGATATGAGATCCCTGATGAAGATACCAACCCTTAAGCTTAGGGTTACTCTTGTGTTAACGTTTTGGAGAACTTGGAATAATGTCTTTTGAGAACTCATGTATGATGAAACTAGATTGTAAGGATGGATGGTTTATGTATTATGGGTTGTAATTTGAACGTTATGTATTGTAAAGTGTTGTACTCTTTTATTTTGCACTAAAAGTGTTGTTATGTCAAGTTTGAATTTGATAAGTGATGTGATAATAGAGTGAGTGAGTTCTGGTGAGAGTTAGGCAGACGGTCCGCTGACCCCTCTGGTTCACCTTAAGGGAAAGTGGGGCTGTCACAAATATCAACCAATGAAAAGAAACAATAAAAGAAATCAATTCGATCTCAAAGATATTTGAGAACCGTGTCTTTAAGTTGATCTTTGACTAGAATGGAAAATTAGTTGCATCTCATGGAGAAAATTTCCAGCAAAGATTAAAGAAAAATTGCACATGCCGTTTGGTCCAAAACGAAAAAGATAAAAAACGTTATCTTCCCAGGAGAAAGAAAGTCGAAGAGAAAAAGAAACATTCCCCTGTTGGATGTTCTCTTTCCTAATATCAATAGCTATTAACTAATCGAATTAATTCCTTATGGAAATAGGACTCCTAAAAAAAAAACACAATCCCTAGTCAGATAAAGGTAACTAGCAATCTCCTATTCTGAGTTGGAAACGTGCTCCAACGACAAGTCATACAGGAAATCGGCCTCAAATTAGGAAGCTTCTATGGTGCAGGAAATCCTGTGCTTTCCGGACTTGACAACAAGATTTTAGTGTGCCCAAGCCAAACTGCACAAAAGTTTTCTAGAAAATTATTAACTCCACACCTACAATTAACACCATTTACCAAATTTAAGTTGAATCTACCAATTAGTGCAATATTTGGTCAAAATTTAGGGGAAAATATTCACATATTTACTAACAAAATGCACCCTATCATGTCCAGAGGTGAATTTGGTTCTAGATTGATATAAAAATATCTCTATGAAGATGGCCAAACTAACTCTTATGCAAAACAAATCCTTCCAATTGACTTTCTAATGGCTCAAGAATCAAGGCATTTAAAGATCTGGATGCTAAGTTATACACAAAATATTGATGACTAGTCAGAAGACCATCTGAAAGCATCACAGCAGAAAAATATTTCAATAATTTAGAATTTTGACTATGAAAACGTGAGGATTAAACTTTGATATCTCATAGGTTCTAATTCAAAATGAATCAAAAATCATCTAAATCTAAGATTTGTATTTCAAGTTGTAGTGAAAATACCGAAATATGTCATTATTGCTAATGCTTTTCTTTCCTACTTCTTAATTGCATTTCATCCTTTGACCCTTTCACGTCACAAAATAATCACTTTAAATCATCAATAATCATGCAAATATCTTCTCACTTCACTTCAATTGATGACTAAATCATTAAAAACCACAAAACATGAAATTTCCACAACTTGGTTCTATAGAAATATAATTTTTCTCACTTTTAACCACAAAATGCAAAATCCAACTAAAACTTTAGTTATTTGACTCAAATTAAATGAAAACACATAATATACACATAAACCCCCCACACACAAGTATGCAAAACAAGCAATTATCACTTCACCAATGAAATCAACTCTTGCTAATTAAGAGGAAGTCTAATAGCGTGATTGGCTTTGCTAGGTAGATCTATTTATGAACCAGAGATTCAAATTGAATCAGGTGCCACAAGAGTATATAGTCGTTTTTGACGACTTTTTTACTCGAAAAATTCATATTGACACATTTTAATTAGACCAATCCATGTATAAAAGTAGTTTTGCATAAAGCCAGCATGCAATATCTTAATTCATAGACAGATCCACGGCCGGCGATGGGCCATCGACCCCCTTTTTAGAAAATTAGGTTCTCTTAAAATATTTTATCCTCTTTTTAATTAATATTTTGGCCTTGGAAAAAACTTGCAAGTATTTTACATTACATTGATTTTAGATACATTAACGTTTGTCGCATGAATTTTAACTTTCTGGCCCAAGACTTAATCACAGGAAAATGCAGTGGTAGTACTTGGGAATCACGTTGTCTTTCTTTTTTGTAATTATTTTTTAGTACTAGATCCTAGTTCGTAACAATCTAGTAGATGTGCCTGGGGTGGCATTACTATTTAGCCTGCTTTGTGGTAATAATACTACGTATTATTGCTTAATATGGCAGTCCTTGGAAGTTGCAAAACATGGCAGTAGTTTATTTTTTTGAACAGAGCTTTAAGTCCAGAATCAACTTTAACATTTTCACAGTATTCTACTAATTGAATGCGATAAAGCTTTATGGATTGATATTAGCTCAATTGAGCTAGATTTGCCATTAGCTCAATCGAGTAATATAAATTTGTATATTATATAATTTTGAACGAGGTGTATGATTGACATTTGTTTACTAACGTACGCGTGTGTGTATGTATACATGTATGTATACATGTATGTATATGAGGATCAAAACGGCCCAGTCCATTAATTATTTGCTGAAAGTTTTGGTTGATTTTATTTGCTCACAGGAAGTACTTCCAAAGCAACGGAAGTATTCATTTGTTTATTTCATCTTTATTCCTGAGCTTACCGATGTGCAAATATCATATATAGGAAATTTATATGATATGTCCATTTAGTCCATTCTTTTCTTGTGAGAAGGCAACAGGTGCATAATTGATCTACAGCAAAGAAAACTAATGCAACTAAGGGAACCAGCTATTATATAGCTGTTACACCCATTTTTAAGCCAGGCCAGGATCCTCTTTTTCTGTCTGCTGGAGAAATTTTAGCTCTCCCCATGCTTCGACTAATAGGTATCTTATTTTTATTGAATTTTGGCATGTATGGTAATTTGATTATATGTCTTTTTCTATCCCAAAAAGCATTAGGTAAGTTTGAATAGATTTCATTTTTATAATTTTCTTATATCTCAATAATTTGATTTTAAAATTTGGCTCCTGAATCTGTTTCTCTATTTTTTGTTTGTGATAATTAGTTAAATTTTATTGCTTCTGAATTCATTATAGATAAATTTGTATTACAAAAAATGTTTTCAAAACCAGAATATAGAGAAAAAAGAGAATAGTATTTTTCTCAATTTTCTCAAAAGAATTAAAGGAATTCAAAAAACATTAGTTTTTGTGCATCCAGGCCTTCAGCATCTTATATTTCTCAATACTACAAAACAGCAACTGCATTTGAAGAAGTTAATTTCGCACCTATGATCCTGCTTCTATTTATAAATAGCAATCTAAAGAAGATTTTGAATCTTATTATCTCCAACTCATTCTCAAATAAATGTGCTCGATAATAAGTTAAATGTTATTTCTTCTGAATTTTGTATAGATAAGACGCTACCATATGGATATGGGGAAGCCAAGATGAGTAGTAAAAATTGATATACTGAAGGCATACGATACAGTAAATTAGGATTTCATTTTTACAACTCTAGAAATTATGAAATTTCCTATCAGATTTTTAAAAGGGATTCGGAATGGAGTGTGTACTGCTCATTTCTCACCCAACTTAAACGGCGCTCTGGTCTATTATTTCACAAATGAAAGGGAATTAAGAAAAGGTGATACTATCTCCCCTTGCCTACTTCTAATAGCAATGGAGGCATTTTCCTTGTTTTTTGATGCAAGAATACAACAGCTAAGCTCTGATTTCCATCCAAAATGTGGATCTTTTGGTGTCTCTCATGTAGCTTTTGCTGATGACCTTTTTCTATTGTCTGCAGCTACTCGAAGAACAGCTAAGGTAATGAAATCCGTCTTAGATGACTTTAGCAGCTGGTCAGGACTCAGGACTACATTCAAATACTTCAAAGAATGAAATCGCTTTTTGCTGATGCTAATCCTTTTCTAAAAAGCGTTATTGCTTCTATATTGGGAATTCACAAAGGGTCTTTTCCAATCTGATATCTTGGTATTCCTCTTATCAGCTCTCGACTAAGGCCCTCAGATTGTCAAGTGATTATAGATAAAATCAGAAAAAGGATTCGTGGTTGGAATTCAAAAGTTCTTTCTTATGGTGGAGGCTGCAATTGATCAAATCTGTGTTAATTAGCCTGCGGCTATACTGAAGTAGTTTTTTTATGCTTCCTAAGCAATTTATCAAATCCATTCATCTTTCCTTTGGACTGGTTCGGAGAAAGCGTCTGCGGAGAAGGTTCGATGGACTGAGCTATGTAAATCTTGGAAGGAGGGTGATCTTGGCTTGACTAGATTGCGGGCCTAGAATAAAGTCATATTATTAAAGCACATTTGGAATATATTTCAGAAGGATTCTCTTTGGATAGCTTCGGTTCATTCTATCAAACTGAAAAATAAATAAATCTTTTTGAGTAGTCCCAATCCTAGCTGATAGCTCATGGTTTTGGAGAAAGTTACTTCAATTGCGAGATCTTGCTAGACCATATATCCAGGCAGCAGTAGGTGATGGTAGTACAATTCATTTGTAACGGGATTCTTGGCATCCACGTGGGCCTTTGTTACAGTATTGTGGCTATGGCATTGTTAGGCAATTTAACAGTTCTGTGAATGCAAGGTTGGTCTCAATCATGAATGCAGGTGATTGAAGTTGGCCACATGGCAGAAGAAGAACACCTCAGGTGATGGACATGATTAATAGTATACCTTCTGCTTGCTTACCCTTGCCTATGGAAGATGATATTTTTAGATGGCTTTGTGATAAATCTGCCATTGAATTATTGAGGGAAGATGATGCTGATGTTGCGCGGTATAAAATGGTGTGGTTTAAATGGCATGTGTCTAGAAATTCCTTTAGAGTATGGCTTGTTTGCAAAAGTAGACTTGCTACAAAAGATAGGTTGTTGAAATGGAGCATCACCACCGATGGACGGTGTCCTTTGTGTGCTAGGGAAATAGAGTCAGTTGAGCACCTTTTCTTTAGTTGTGAATTTTCTGCTTATGTGTGGGGAAGAATACAGCAGTATTGTTTGCTCTATTGAGGTATATATGGTGGGACAGAAGAATTGGCTTGGTGAATAGCTTCTTGCAGTATGAGAATTTTGTAAGCTCGGTTCGGAGAATTGCATTTGCGGCTACCATCTACTTCCTTTGGAGAGAACAAAATAAAAGGCCATTCAATAATTCTGGATCCAACGCTGATAGAGTGGTGCAGCAAATAATGGCAGCCGTGAAACAAGTGGTGTTAGGATGGAGGAGAGTACCAAGAACACAAAAGAACTGGGAGTTAGCATTGAATGGAGCTTTGATTAGCGCATTTTTTGTTTATCTTAGTAATCTTTTATAGACTTTGATAGTTAGATTACAGTTGATTCATAATTAGATACTTTATTTTGTATAGTGTAGCTGTTGCTGCTAGGGACCATTCTCTGCTTATTTAATAAGACAAAAAGTTAATTTTTGCCTAAAAAAATTTTCATTGCAAAACATATTTTCAAAACTAGAAAATAAAAAAAAAGAAAATGGAATTTTTCTCAAAGAAATAAAAACAATTCAATGCATTGATATATTTATCTACTTTGGAGGACCAAATTAAATTTCACCCTTGAAATAAAAATGATCCAGCTGTAGATACAATATGATTCAGCAGTAGATATATATATATATATATATATATATATATTCTGTAGAATTTATTGATGAAACAGACGTCTTCATACTCTCACATGTACTACTTGTGCACACGTTGCCACCCGCAAACTTACACCAATTTAAGCCCAACAAATTGTAATAGAGCGTAATATAAAATCAATCTTGAAAACAAATTGTAATCGAACGTGATATTTGATTGATCTTAAAAAAAAGTAATATTTGATCTAATTTAGTGTTTATGTAGAATTAAATTAAGTTATATGCGTTGATTATGTATCAAAAAATTACGAGTACATCTATAAAAAGCGATTGTAAATTACGACATATGAAACAATAAATACAAATAGGGGAATTCTTAAAATTAAGAAGGTGTGTTGTCTATTAATTTATTTCTATCGCTTAAGTTGTATGCCGCTTAGTATAAGATTTTCCAAAAACTAATTGTAGGCTCAGTGCTTGGCATGTGATTGCCATTATTTTAGGAACTTGTCTTTTATTCTTTCTTATTGCCAATCTTGAACTTGGCATATATTGCTTTTATGTAAAATTAAGTCAAGTTTTGACTGGACATAATACTGTCACATTTGAAATTTTAATTCCATAATTATGTTGAGTTTTCTAATTGTCTAATTGGTACTTAATATGTATTCATTAAAATATTTAAATTACACGTAACTTGCTATACACAATTACAGTTATTGCACCTCTACATTTAAATATTTTTTGTAAATTAATTATAATTTTTCAAAGAAATAATCTCCACGTTAAAATATTTTTCTAAATTAACTATACTTTTTCAAAGAAATAACACCTGGGACTCCTAACGCTTGAGTTTCCCCCATTAGCGAAGCCAGTTCTCCTTTTTCTTCAATTATCCGTTCAGGCTCTATCAATCTTTTGCGGAGGAGTAATCTTCACATTGTGATGAAACAATTGCTGTGGAAGTAAAGCTCGAGCTATACATACATGGCATTACGAGGTCCCGTTTTTGAAACCTCCAGATAACGAGCAGAGTCTCTGGGATGCCCCTTTAACTCAGCTTCTTTTGGCCTATGCATGAGCTGGCTTTTAAAGTTATCGGAAGGTAATTACAAGGAGAATTTTGCTGTCTCAATTATTGTCTTATCTCCAACATTTCATAATACTTGAATCTTGCTTCTACCTGATTTACGAGGCTTGAACTTACAGTTACCAAAGTAGTATTTTGGTTCCATAGCTTTGAAACCTTGAAAATGTGAACCCGTTATGTGTGCGTGTCTACATATATACATACGTATGTATATGTAAATGTATATCCCCATGTGTCTATTTAGTCCTCTATATCCTACATATATATAAAAATGCAAGGCTCTTGCTCCACATTGAGGCACGTGGCAGCAGCAGAGGGTGGGAGGAACTGTTTAGCTGAGTCTTTTGACAAAAATGTCCTGATAAAGCTTTGCCTGCTGCGCACAGTAGACAACTATTTGGGGTTGTTTTTATCTTTTTATTTTAAATTACAACGATGCCCTTGATAAAACCAAAGGGTCTCTGAATAGTTACAAACTGTTTGGGGCCATTTTGGGGTTTTCAGCTCATCCTGTTTCATCTGCTCTTGATTCCCTATTCTTTCTTTGCTTGTCCCTCTATTGTACGGCCAATGTGGAAGAGCAGAAATGGAGGCAGAGGCTCTGGGGTTTCTTGCGCCTCACGATCGGGCATATTTCTTCACTTTTCCCATACCCCTACTCAATTAATCTACCTGCTCTGTACTTCTCCACATCAATTGTGTGGGGTTGCCCCTTTTTCTCAGGCAAAGAAAAGAAGCAGTTTAACTGCTCTTGCAAACTATGGCCCGTTCTTCTTCTTCATTCAGTGTCAAATCAACCCTGCTTTGCTTTGATTTCTTGCTATAGCATTTTTCCCACCCACGTGAATTGTACTTGAAAGGAGGACAATGGGCAAATTTTTGTTAGAATTGGTTTAATCTTTAATCATAAAATTAGGGATTTTCCCTCCCAAATTATGCCTTGCCATTCGATTCTCTTGAGAGGTATGGTGTCGCATCTCACGACCGTGGGATTCTTGCCTAAAAAAATAGATTTCCAGGTATGATTTTTCCACTTTTCTGGTTATGACGAGAAATAGGTTTCCTAGCAATCTATTGCATTTCCTAGAAAAAATTAAGTAAAAAATGGAATCAAAAAATCAATATATCCTCTTTCCTCCGCTCTTCCTCTGCTTGTTCTTTATTCGTCTCTGCATTCTTTGTCCGTCCAAGTTCTTTCCCCCCTCTCCACCGCACGCTTCTCTATTTCTTTTGTTTCTTTAATCTTTTGTTTAAGAACCCATCTTTTAGATTTTTATGTTGTGATGAATGTGTTTGGATCTCGCAATTTGTTCGTTCATTTGCCTCAACGGTCATCTGGCCTTGACTGCCTCTTTGCATTTTTCTGATGTGGTCTTTGTTTTGAATGCATATGGCCTTCATTTTTTTTTTCTTGCCTTGAAAGAGTTTTATTTATTTATTAATTCACTTTCAGTATTTTTCCAGCTTAATGTATTATTATTTTCGTTGGTATAGGTTCTGATCTAAAGTTGTAATTTAAGAATTAGGTGATGGCATCAAAATGGATATTGAAAGAGCTCAAGGATTTGCAGAAGGATCCTCCCACATCTTGTAGTGCTGGTATGTTTCATCCTTTGTCTTTTCCTCTTTTTTCCTGTTAATAGTTTATCTATTAGATGATTCAGGTACATATTTTGAAGTACTTTTTACATTTTCTGATTTTGTACTAGCTACATGCTACCTCATATGGCTGATTTGGGAGCTTTTGCTTTGACCAGGTCCAAAAACTATCCAATTTAATGCACTATAGGAATTTGGGTAGTAAAAGCTATTTTAAACCAGCCGAATTGAATTATTTTTCCTTCTATGACAGATTTATGTTGAGTTTGCACTCTCCTTTAGATATTAAGTGTATTTTGTGCTTAATCGAATTCCATGACAGAATCATGGACAAAAGTTGTTATAGGAAATAGGCCACTTGTGAATGTAACATTTATTTGACAGAACTTTTAATTTTTTTCATTTTGGCTAATTAGCAAGTGTATTGTTTACTGAATTTAATGTTTTAGTTTTTCTAATCTGGTTGAATGCTCTGTGTCATACTTTCTTGCAGCCATGGTACATTTCCTCCCTCTTGGCGCTGAGTACTGAGCCTTTTCATGCATGATTTTGCTAATTTTTCGACTTTACATTGGTATGTTGATAAATTTTAAATTTCAAAGGCTGCATATGGTATTGGGTGTCAAAATTAATTTCCAAAATCTAATATTGTGATGATATTCAATGTCGCCCTTGCCATCACTGAACACATGTTGCTTTCACTTGCAATTTTCTACATTCGATTGAGTCACATCCCGGTCTGATTTGCTATGAAGCTTTGTGTCGTACTATTTATTTGTCTGGTAACTCGTAAGCATCAGTTGTTATCATGGTTCAATTGCTACCATTGTTTCAGTTCACTTCCGAATTTTTGGTCCTTTTTATGGTTTGTCTTGATGATTTTGACACTAAATTTGATTTATGTACTTTAGTTTGGAAATTACAGTTGCTGTCTCAGCCCTTTTTATGAATATGGAAATTGGGGAGAAAAGGGAAAGAGAAGATTTGGAATTGTTTGGCGTCTGCTTCAGTCCTGAGAAAACAAGATCATTTGGAAGCTAAAAACGAAAGGTATGAAATTAATATTAGTTTAATTGATTGATTAAGTAATTCTCATTTTGCTATTTACTCAAATTTTAGCTATGATCAAGTCATTTGACATTTCAGATAGCCCTTCTCAATAATGCGTTTGGGGTTATACATCTACAAAAAAAACTATTTACCCAATTTTTAGCATAAGAACAACCCATTTTTTGTTTTTTCCATTGGTAGTAATGGATGCAGTTGTAGGCTTTTTTCTAGCAATTAGAAATCAGTATTCATGACTTCTAGGGAAGTGGGGTGCAATTGGATGATATAATTTTGACAGCTTTTCCATTATAAAATTCCCTCTATTTTTTTTGATATAAATAATCGCATGATTTGAGCCAAGTTTGCACAAGTCAATTTGTATGTGATGACAATCATATTTTGGCCTGTCAATTTACATTAACACAAGTTTGTCAAAGGAGAATCTCCTTCCAAGGATTGAAATCATGGTATGGTCGACAATACTTATATCATTTTAGTTGTCCGCTTAAGTCCTAATTTTGCCAAACATGTTTATCAGAGTGACAAGTAGCTGTTTCGAACATTTTTTGGCTTTTCAACTTTGTGGTAGTCTTCCAACAATAATCATGCTAAGATAATTAGATGCCTTGATTTGATATTCCAATATTTTGATAAACGTTCATTAACCAAATCTTGACATGCTCATCACAGATCCTGAGAGACTCAAGTTTGCTAGGGATACTTCCTTTGGACGTAGACATCTGCACTTCTGGAGCAAGTTTTCAGTTCTCGTTTTGATGAGAGCAATGACCTAACTTTTGATTTATAATGCTTCTGAGAATACAGAATGTTTCGGGCTACAGATAGATTCTATTTATTTTGTTTCCCCTCAAAAGTGAGTAGTAGTGCAAAATTGATGCTTCCTGATCCTTTTCTTTATTTTCCTGGATCAGGTTTTTTTTTAAGACAATTTTTTGCATCAGTTGCAAAAGTTGACTATTTGGCGCTTAGACATGGTTTTGTCCTTGTAAGTTATTGAAAGTCCCTTCAATAGAAGATATACTATTGTATCCATTTGAGCTTTAATATGCAGATGAAAAGGTTAGTTTTTCTAATAACTTGCACATCAGGCACATTCAGCACCTGAGGATGACACAAGATTTGATTTTCGGACATACATCAAGAGATCCCTCGAGGAAGATTTTGAATTTGTGGTCGGAATAAGGTTAGTTGATTCTATAGTTTCAGCCTTTTTCTTCATGATCTGAGTTTATTCACAATTCTGAAATGGAATTTATCTTTGCCACTAATTTCTATTTTTTCTGTCTGTAGTCCTATCATATGGCTCTTTTTTGTGTTGTTTCTTTTGTTAACTACTCATGGTAAGGATTGCTAAATGATTTTTCACATCCCTCTAAGACAGAAAATTAATCAAACCATCATCTGCTGGACGATAAAAGATTTGTTCAGAACTTCAAATCAAGAACCTTATTGTTGCTATTATTTCTTGGAATAACTCTTTTTCGCATGTATACAAACTTGGATTGATATGTTGACTTTTTCTTTTCCTTTTCCTTTTCCTTTTTAGTCTTTTCTGTGGCTCTTTTGGCAAAATTGTAGTTCGATTATATCACTCTTGAGGAGCTTGTACCCTTGTTGATTGACTAGAAAGAGCTTCGGATAAGGATTGGTTTCGTCTGCAGGTTAGTTTCTATTCTTTCTTAAATATGTAATCAGATGTGTTAGAAGATATTGAAAATATTGAATTTTTGGCTAAGTATTTCTTAGTTTCTTGCTATTTATATTTACTTCTTCTTCGCCCCATGAAACTGTTAGAAAACATGCCAGAAAAAATTTATGTTTTTATTTTAAAATCACTGATCAAGTTGCAAGAGATCAAATTACCATTTTTATTCTTAGTTTATTGGTATTTATATGCATTTCTTTTTCGCCCCGTGAAACTATTAGAAAACATGCCAGAAAAAACTTATGTTTTTATTTTAGAATCGTGATCAAGTTGCAAGAGATCAAATTACCATTTTTTTGAGTTATTTGTATTGGTCCATTGATATTTCTTTTTCGCTGATGCAATGCTTGAATTTTTTTTTTTAACGGGGTTAACCTAAAGGGTAGCAATCATAAGGTTCTGAAATTAAGAACCTTATTGATTGAGTTTTAGGATCTGAGTCAGATAAACTAGAGTAACATTAGTTCTTAGTTTTTTTTTTTATTGAGTTGTTGTATGAAATTAAGCTACTTATTTTTCCTAAAAGAATTGGTAACTCGATGCTGAATTTGTTTGGAAATAAAACAAGACCATTTTTTTCCCCAAAAGGGACTTCTTTTGGCTAATGAGAGAAATGGTTTGTTAGCTTTTTAGCTTATCTAAGTGCTTGGATGATCTTTTTCATTTCACTAATCGTTAATCCAAGAAATGTCCCCCTGTTCTGTTATGGCCCCATTTGAAGTGCACAGCATCAAGTCAATGTACTTCTATATGACATGTTATTGTACTTACCTTTTCATACAACACTTTACTGCAAGTGTACTCTCACTAGCCTTTTCGTAGCATATCAAATGGGGAACTGTGAAGCTGTTTGATACACATCTAAATGGGATTTTTCCTTGAGGCTAAGTGTAAGTAAAGTTGATATTACACTATCTAAGACTCTGGAGATTTATCAGCCAACTATAAATCTTGCTATTTTTGTCCAATGCTCTTTGGTTATTATGTTAACTTGTCATCTTAATCACTCTAAATATGAAAAAAATTCCCAACGACCTTTGATTGGCCAAAGTTTGTCTTCCCTTGAGTAAGTAAAGTTTGTTAGAAGATGTTAAAATATTGATAGGAGGGGTTAATAACTTTTCACATCGATTAGTGTGTATTAAGAAATTGAGGATGAGCTCTTAATACATAGCTTCACTGCACATTATCCCACGATGTTATTGAATTGTTTGGTTATTTCTATTGCTTTATTAGTATTCCTTTTTGTTTTAATTTTCCTGTTTATCCTTTGTGCTGATTTTTCCCTTTTTGTCATGGCTTCTAGCTAAAAAATGTGCATCTTCGCTTTGAATTCAAGCTCCCTGCATTATTGGTCGTGGCTCTATTCTTCTGAAAGTTTGCATTTGCTACTGTGAGGTTTGTGTAAAAAACGCCATAAAAATTTTATCTTTTGTTTTGCTGGATTGGACTTTTGTATTTTTTGTTTATTTGGAGCCTTCGATGTGTTGTCTTTCTAATCGAATTACAGCCTTTATGTTCTTAGTTGAAAGGTGGTATGATGTGCCGGAAGTACTCATTTGTTGCCATAATTAGAGGACCTCCATTGACGCCTAATCTGTATGGTGCATCTACACGGAAGTTTTTGACAAAAAACCAATACTCTCAACAACAGGGTACCTCAATCAGCCTAAACATATCATTGATATCCTCAACAGTCAAGGCTTTAGCCGATTTCATATTCATTCATAATCCGAAGGCTAGAAAGTCCATCATGTCACTTCCTTTTCCAAATGCCTCCAACTTTGCTTTCCAATCTGACTAGTTGTGTCTTCTTAATTCTTATCAGATATTTATATAAAATATCTGTACACATAAAATTACACTCTGAGCACATCAAACTCTGTTCTATTATGAAAAAGAACTTTTTTCATGACAAATTTAGAAAATGTTCTGATATGTAGTGTTGATTCTATATTGAGGATCATTCTGATCTACGCACAAAAAAAAAAGAGGTAATCAATCCTAACTTCACAATTTAGGTTCTTTGAATCACATGCTTTAGCCAATAAAATGTTAGCACAGCGAGAAGTATAAAACTTTGCATGAATCCAGAACTTTGATCAGCATAATGGCAATGCTAAGTGTTGAGAGCTAGAAGGCTTTGCTAAAGTATACAACGTAGAAGAGAAGGTAAAGTGTGTAGGGATAGGAGGAGAAGCAACGGATGCACTCAGAGAGAATAGGGATTTATGCTAACATGCGTAACAGTTATAGTGAATAGCAGTAGGAGCAGCGCCACCAAAAGGCCATATGCTAATTATATATGAACTTTCATTGTTGACTTATAATTTGAATGCTTTCAGTTATTTAAATAAATGGCTATTTAATCTAATTAAAATTTTAACCTTTTCATAGGTAAATTATTTTCAATATAGGTATAATTATGTCTCCATCTAAAACTAAGAGCAACAAGAAATTTTTTAACATTTTTGATACAACACATTGGGCATTGGCTGTGCCTTGCACAGCCAGAAGATTTCTAATATATTTATGTGAAAACTAAAAAACGTACGACATTGATGGCAAATTGTGGAAACTTAGCCACGAAAGTCACACATGCTACTCTAAATGAACAATTGGATGATATTTTGGTCCTTTATCTTTAAAGTTTTTACCAATATGATCCATGAAAATCATGGTAAATCAACTTTTGGCGCTTAAAATTTATTAATTTTTCCAATTTGATCCTTTAGTCGATAGCTACTAAGGAAATTGGGATTGTTAAGGATTTCGTGCTATTAAACATTCAAAAGATGTTCCAAGATCTGCTTTTATTCTCTGGTTTTGCACATTAACAACCAAGGACAAAATGATTGGTTGGGGCACAGTCGCATAAATATAGGTGAGTGTACATGATGTTGTGCATTAAACTGTGGCTCAAGACGCTAGATTTGTACGTGGTTGCTGAAGAATAGAACTTGGAGTGGGGCTTTAGCCATGGTATCTTTGATGCATTTTCATACTTGTATGTACTACAGGTTAGTTCAGTGATTGAGTTGGTAGCTTGATGTGTTACTGAGGCTCTTCCTCAAGATTGTCAAAAATGATTTCTTCACTTAATGAAAATTAACTTTGGACTTAGAAAAACGATAATTTTTCCAAAATAGAATTACACATAACTTTTGCCTTATAAACTTGATAATTTTTTGAAAATAGAATTACACATACTATCCCTTCCGTCCCATAAAATTGTCGTGTTTTTTACTTTTTTTTGTCCTAAATTGAGTGTTATTTTAGAGACGTCAACCTATATTTTTCAATGAAATCTTATCTTTACTATTCATATGACCCACTACTTATTCCCTATAAACTATCAATATCAAATACAATATGACCATCTACTAAGGATATAAAAGGAAAATAAAAGTTTTCTTTCCAACTAATGTCGCTCTACAGTCAAAATATCTATTAAACTCCTTTCTAATAACGAGGAGACGTTTATCTCTTTTTAAGAGGTATCAGGGTGAATTTAGAAGCATCTGAATTCAAATAACTACAGATCTACTAAGGGTATCATTATCCCATCTGTATGGGTTAATGGTTTTATGCAATAGCAACCTGTGCCAAGGGTAATTTACTGTCGGGATTTAGTTCTCTCTAGAGTCTAGAGTCTTCTAATGTTAAGATGTGAATTATCTTCAGAAATGAAGAAATTTCTTTCCAATAACGCAATCACAATTCCATTCAAAGGCAGAAAAGCATGAGAAACTTTGTCCACAGCTGGTTGGCACGAAATTCTGAGATCTGAAGTACATTTGGGACCCTGTGGATGATATGATATTATGATTCAAAAGTACTTTAACTTGAACAAATAGAATTTGGCCAAGTGATGCACTGAATATTGGATTGACGTATGCACAGATGATTTCAAATTGAAAGCTTCATTGAATATTGACTATGATTGAGCCAGTTATTAATTATATATTAAATAATAGCATCAAGAACAGAACCAAACACAACGACTAAACAGGTGCCCTCCAGTTATTTAACGATGAAGTTGAGTTGAAAGGAACTTACACCATCCAGCAGCTTCAAGTCTAAAAAAGTTCCAGCACCTCAGCAACAATTCCCACAGTCGAAACAGGATTTATGTGAAACAGCGCTTGATATTCCTTGCCATCTGAATCTGATAAACAGCAGCAGAGAAGGACTCTCTTCCAAATCCCAATGCTGATTTCCCTTGTATACAATACATATATGGTGCTAAATTGAACATTCTGATCACATGCCTTTTCAACAAGGATGCGCACTTTACTTTAAGTGTTACATGGATAAAAGGATTTTCATTCTTTCAATGGCCATCTTCTGAAATTTCAATCAAAACTACTTGGTTAAACTCAACATACATTTCTCATTTTCTTATGAAGATCCATACTTGAATAAAAAATTGAAAATAGTAACGGGTGTCGAGCGTAAGCAAGAATATGCTCAACTTTGCATGTAACTTGGAATTTCTTTGCCTAGTTTTGACAGTTTTTAGGCAATTTTGTCGATAGTACTCCCTAAATCACCTAGTAAATACTTGTAGGTTTTACAGTTACCTTGCTCACTTTTCTGTACTCTTTCTTGCATGTAAATAAAATTCAATAAGCTTACAAAAAATAAAATAAAACAGAAAAAATTTTAGCTTCTGTGTTTTTGATACACCATCTCGTGCATGGCTAACGACTGCTAATCTAAAGCTTGTACACCTTTAAAATGAAAGATCGTTCATTCGTGCTTCTGTCTATGGTGGGTGTCAAACCTCCAAAAATGAAGTTAAAATAAAAGCCTAATTGCCAACAACAAATCTTCCAAATTGAATTTGGTACGGGAGCAGGGACTCCGGATGTGCAACGGGTTACTAGCTTCACTCTAATTCCAAGGAGTTTACTAAATCCAATATACCAGAATTAATTCAAAGGAATTCAATTAATTTGTAAATAGGGCAAGTAGGGTCGTCTCCTCAAGGAACTAGTAGACCAACCACACAGGGAAAAGGGGGGTTTTTGGGAAAGATAGCAATTAATTAAAAACTAATAAAAGCTGAAATTCTATGTAAGCAAGACAGCAAGAATCAAATAACACAAATAGCAATTAATTAAAACAACATAGTTAAGGAATTAATCTTGGCACTGGTGTACACAACTAATCATAGATACACACAAATATTCATACGTTCATGAATAAATTGGTTATAGTAGTCAAGCGACACACCCAACCACCAATCTTTCCTCAATTTTATAGTAGTCCAGAGACGCTTATAGACTACCCTCTTGTGAACTAGACAACCCTAGAGACACTCATAGGATTTAATGTAGTCACAACATTAGGAATTAGAAAGACCCAATTCTAGATGGCAAACACACATGCGGGTTTACTTAGGTTAGATTAATTATCCCCACGATCCAAATTAGACTGCTTGCGAGGCGGTGAAATCGTCTCGTTTGCCACTAATTAGGTTGCTTAAAGGCAACGCGCCAACACCCTAATTGCCTATATATTATTTAGACAATTGAATAACTGGCCATATTAATCAATAAATCTAAACAATAATTGTTTGAAAACAAAGAATAATTAAATACCCATGAACATATAAATTAAAAGTAATAATCAAAACGATCTCACAATTGTGGTGCCCCGAGTCTTGATTATTCCTCAACTAGAAAAGGATTTAGCCACGCCTCGACATCTTTTCCATGCACGTCGTGGATTTTTTAAAACTCATACGGAAAGCAAAACAACTAAATGCACAAAGTAAGGTCGCCAATGGACAACTGATTTAGAGTTCTGGATTGCCAAAAGCCACGTCACACAAGAAACTAAAATCACGATTAACAATGCTAAACTTGTCTGCCACTCGAAGGGAAGAAGACGGAAAAAAAACAAGACAAAAAGACGAAACGAAAACTAAGTACTAGTCTATGGAGTTCTCTCCTGGCGGCGCAAAAGAAAGCAATAGAAAACCAAATTAACAAAGCTCTGCTCCCCGGAATAACTAAAAAAAAGAAACTAGGCTTAAAGATAGGATGTCCACCGACACAAGACTAATATATATATATGTACGTAGTTCCCAATTCCAATTATGCTCAGGATGCCAACAGACGCAATCTCTTCCAATGGACTCGACTTCGCATGCAACAAGGAAAGCTCTCCAAGCTTCATGCGAGTTTCCAATTTGCACGAGGTGTTTCCAATTAATTCCGCCACCCATGTTTCCAAAAGATTTACTCCTTCCCATTTACTAACTTCCAATAATCTCTCCGAGGTATCAACATATGTTCAGAAATTCAGCTCCCCAATTGCCAACTCAGCCCAACTTCCCTTCTCTTTGGCATAGGCATGTCCTGGAAGTGCAAGTCTTTTGTAATTTTGCCAATAAACTCAATTTTTCACACCAACCACCTGTATTGGACACAAAACTCATATATAAGCAGTAACCCCATTCTTAAATCCGCAATAAATGATAGAAATTGAGCTCAAATACTCCCAATTAACACATATAAATACCTCCCTATCAAATCCCCCCACACCAGGACAATGCTTGTCCTCAAGTATTTCAAAGCTCAGATAGGCAATCACAAATACTAGCATATGGCAGTTCAACAAAGAAATACAAATGTCTTACCCCTCAAACAATGTTACCAAAGTCAACACATGCAAGAATTAACCCTCTCTCTTATGGGATGATGTATTAGACTCACCACTCAGAAATGAAAACATAGGGTTCACTCTTATCACATGATGGAATGATGTTACCATATGCTTGCTAATATGTCACATTGCCACCTCCAAGCCAAATTCAATGCAAAAAATCAAAGGGTCTTGACATGGGTTGTAATGGGGCTTAGGTAAGGGTTGGATAGAAAGGGAAATTTAGGCTACACATATCAAAGGAAATGCCATTGACCTACTGCATGAACACACATTTTCTTTAACCACGTAATCTATCCAAGGCATATTCAAAATTTTCCAACCGGCAAGTGCAAGCTACTAGGCGTGCCCCACTTTTATTACACTACACCTCACAATTCACCTTATTGGCGTTGTGTGCTCTGTTGTTTTTGTTTTTCTCTTTTTTGTTTTGCTTTACCTTTTTTTTTCCTTCTCTTTTTTTTTTTTTTGGTTTCTAACAAGGCGTGGGCACGCCTAGAAGCTCTAGTCTTCTGCTCAACACATCTTCCTATCTTTTGCACTTCTAACACACTTGGTTACTAAAGCTTAGCCTTACAATATCATTCAACAGTATCATGCAACAAACCATGGTATCCCCTTGACATGGGGTTCAAAAACAAAGATAGTTTAACAAAGAAGGGATTAAAGGTAACACAATGGGCTAATTAACCAAGAAAAAGGCCTAGGCTCAAACAAAGTTCACTAGGGGACATATAATGGGAACAAGGGTTTGGAAAGTCAAAAGGGTGTAACCTAAGTGCCCTTATCACTTCAATGCACTAAATTCAACAATTAAGGTCTTGATATGCACAACATAGCAAGTTCTAGAACAATCAAATCACATGGAACAACACTCAATGAAAGAAAATAGAGCAAATATAAGTAAAATGCTCATTAGCTCAAAAGCTCACAAGAATGGTTCCAACTAGCCAAATCTTGCAAAGTGCATCATTCAATACATTGTCAAAAGGAGAAAAGACATTGAATCATATCATATCACTACCCAAACTTTGCAAAATAATTGCCAATATCATCATAGCATCCTATTCTACCCAACAGAAATCAGAGAATTTTTTTTTTGTGGGTGAAGTCCTTCTAAGGCCTGGGCATGCCTTAGACACTAAAGTCTTCTGATGCACCACCCAAATTTTTTGTTTTTCCTTTGTTTTTCTTTTTTCCTCTTTTTTTTTCAACAAAAACTAGGCAAAACTAAAGCAAAAACTAAGCAAAGGAAAACTAACACTATACCTCTCCCCACACCAAAACTCAACATTGTCCTCAATGTAGGAGATAAAGCAAAAACAAGGACAAGGGAGGAGAAACTTCCCTGATGGTGGGGGAAGACCGCAGCAAGCTTGGAGTGAGGAGGATGAGGGGGATGGAAGCCCATATGAGCAAAAAGGCATCCAGATTTTGAGACTGCATGGCAGACAGGACGTGCATGTTGGCAAAACGTTGATTCAACGTATTAATCTTGTCACTCAAGCCAAGCACGGTGTCCTCCAAACTCCTAAGACGGTCATCCAAGGCAGTGGGCACTTGGGATGACGAGGATGGGCCAGCCTGGTTAGGAATAGAAGGTGGGACCCGAGCACGTGGAGCACCATGTCCAGCAGGAGTAAATTGGTAGGTGCCGCCTACCTGCTGAATAATACCCATCCGCTCCAAGTTATGGAGGTCCAAAGGCTCAGTCTCACGGGCAATGGAAAGCTTTACATCCTGGGTAGGGTCTAAAATGCCCAACCGTACCACCAAATGAGTAATTAGGGACCCCATAATCAAGGGCTTATGTGGCTTCCGAAGGACGGACTGCAATTGGGATGCTACCCAATACCCAAAGTTGACCTTCACATTGTTGTGCATACACCATAAGAAGTAGAATTTTGCCTTGGAAAGGGTGCCAGAAGCATCCTTGCGGCCCGAGAAATTATAGGCCAAGAACCGATGGATAACCCGCAGCACAGGATCCCGAAGAAAAGAAGCACGAGACTGACTAGGGTCATAATGCTGAGTGTTAGTGGACCACTCTCACCAGATCTCAATATAATTACTGGTAAAGGGCTGTGTGAAATCTCAAGCACTGTTAATATATGCCCCGTCGGCCAGGTGGGGCTCACTGACGAATTCCAAGGCCAGGTTGAACTCATTAATAGATTGGACAAAGGTTTGACCCATTAACCTGAACTGGAGCACCCCAGGGGAATCCAAAGCCATATCAACAGTCTTGTTGAACTGAAAGGTGGCAGAAAACTCATAACACAGCTCCTCATAAGTGGGTTTTCTGAGGCTGCCAAACTTTTCTGTAGGGGAAGCAAGGCGTGGCCGGCGATGGGAGAGTTGCGCAGGGGAAGCAAGGCGGCGGTGGATTGGAGTGAGGGCTAAAGTGGGCGGCTCAGTGATGGACCAAAAAAAGGAAAAAGAAAGAAGACAAAAGAAAGAACAAGAAAAGAAGAAAAGAAAAGAAGGAAAAGTCTGGGGTTTGACCATGGAGTGGGTTCCAAGGCGTGGGCACGCCTTGGAGCCCATAGTCTTTTGGTCAGGCACCTGTTTCTTTTTGGCGAACTACCTCCCAAGAAGACATAGGCACGCCATAGAAGAAAAAGTCTTCTGACCGTTGCTTCCTGTGCACTGAATTAAGATGAGCCTGTAAGACGTGGGCACCCCTTGCAAGCCAAAGTCTTGTGATTCTCATCCAGATATGCATTTCTGACATCCCCTTAGAGAGCGTGGGCACGCCAGACAACCTGAAGTCTTCTGATCATCCCTGGTGCGTGTCTCACTGGCGTACCCCAGTAAGGCGTGGGCACGCCTTGCAAGCTGGAGTCTTCTGCCTAAAACCACTGCTACCTACTCAAACATAAGTGAAAACTATAAATAAGATGAAAAACAAAAAGAAGAAAAGAATGAAAAATTAAAACTTTGGGTTGCCTCCCAAGTAGCGCCTTTCTTTAACGTCTTTGGCTAGACGACTCCAATGGGAGCAATTATTCAAAAACTAGATCCATCAAATGGACTTCTTCAACAGTGCTAATATCTGAAACATCAACAAAAGGTTTTAAACGATGACCATGAACCTTAAAGCTTTTATTAGTCTCTAAACTCTGGATTTCAACCACACCATTGGAAAAAATATTGACCACCACATATGGTCCAATCCAACGGGATTTTAACTTACCTGGCATGAATTTCAACCGTGAATTGAACAAAAGTACCTTGTGACCTGGAGAAAAAGATTTCTCACGTAGTAGCCGATCATGAAAATGCTTGGTACGCTCCTTGTACAAACGGGCATTGTCATATGCTTCAAGGCGAATTTCTTCCAACTCTTGAAGTTGGAGCTTCCTTTCCTTACCATCTCTTTCCTCATGCAAATTACATTGCTTGATTGCCCAGAATGCACGATGCTCTATAGTCATAGGTAAATGACACATCTTACCAAACACCAACCTGTATGGGAACATCCCAATAGGCGTTTTGTATGCTGTTCGATATGCCCACAAAGCATCATCCAATCGAGAGCTCCAATCCTTATAGTTAGGGTTAACCATTTTCTTCAGAATGGTCTTAATCTCTCGATTGGAGACTTCGGCTTGCCCATTGGTCTGAGGATGGTATGTTGTACTCACACGATGGTGCACTCCATATTTCCTCATGACGGCCTCAATGGTACAATTACAAAAATGGGTACCTTGATCACTAATGATAGCCCTAGGTATCCTGAACCTACTAAAAATGTGGGATTTTAGAAATCCTGCAACGACTTGAGAATCATTAGTCCGGGTAGCCTTTGGTTCTACCCATTTTGAAACATAGTCAATTGCTAACAAAATATATAAAAATCCAAAAGAGATAGGAAAAGGTCCCATAAAGTCCATACCCAAAACATCAAATACTTCACAAAATAACATAGGTACTTGAGGCATTTCATCCCTTTGAGACAAACTTCCAAATCTTTGACATTTTTCACAACTTTTACAAAATGCGTAAGTATCACAAAACAATGTTTGCTAGTAAAAGTCATAGTTAAGGATTTTTCTAGCAGTTCTCTTTGGCCCAAAGTGACCACCACATGCAAAATTATGACAATGAGTAAGAATAGAAGAAATTTCATTTTCAGGAACACATCTACGAATGATTTGATCAGAGCCTATTTTCCACAAATACGGCTCATCCCAAATATAATATTGAGAATCATGGACTATCTTATCCCTCTTACTCTTATTCATGCCAACAGGAAATTTATGACTGACCAAAAAGTTCACAATATCCGCATACCAAGGTTTCTTACCTTTGATAAGAAAAAGATGTTCATCAGGAAATACCTCAGATATGGGCACAGCTTCTTCCTCTCTAACCAATCGACTCAAGTGGTCAGCTACAGGGTTATCCCCCCCTCTCCGATCCTTGATCTCCCAATCAAATTCTTGCAGCAGAAGTACCGAACGGATGAGCCTTGGCTTTGATTCTTTCTTTGATAGGAGATACTTCAAAGCTGCATGATCAGAGTAAACAATCACTTTTGATCCCAACAAATATGATCTAAATTTTTCAAAGGCGAAAACAATGGCTAAAAACTCCTTTTCAGTGGTGGTGTAGTTGCATTGAACTGGGTTCAATATTTTAGAGGCATAGTATATGACATGACTACACTTCCCACTCCGCTGTCCAAGCACAGCGCCTACAGCATAGTGACTGGCATCACACATGAGCTCAAAAGGTAGTTTCCAGTCTGGGGGTTGGATAATTGGTGCCGTAGTCAACATGTCCTTGAGTGTGTCAAAGGACAATTTGCAAACCTCTCCAAATTCGAAAGGCACCTCCTTTTACAGTAGGCGAGACAATGGTTGAGCAATCTTTGAAAAGTCCTTGATGAATCACCTGTAAAAACCTGCATGGCCTAGAAAACTACGAACATCCTTGAAATTAGTAGGGTAAGGTAAACTAGTGATCAAATCAATTTTAGCCTTGTCTACCTCAATACCCCTTGATGAAAGAATATGGTCCAAAACTATGCCTTCCTTAACCATGAAATGACATTTCTCATAATTAAGAACCAAGTTTGTTTCGATGCGTCTTTTTAAAACCTTGGTTAAATGGTCTAGGCACTGATCAAAAGAATCACCATATACTGTAAAATCATCCATGAAAATTTCAATGCAATTCTCAATCATATTAGAAAAGATACTCATCATGCATCTTTGAAATGTTCCAGGAGCATTACATAAACCAAAAGGCATAAGGCGATATGCAAAAGTCCCAAAAGGGCAGGTAAAAGTAGTCTTATGTTGGTACTCTTGGGCAACAATAATTTGGTAATACCAAGAGTACCCATCTAAAAAGCAGAAAAAACACTTACCTGCCAACCTCTCTAGCATCTCATCAATGAATGGAAGTGGAAAATGATCCTTCCTTGTTGCAGCATTCAATTTCCTGAAATCAATACACATCCTCCACCCATTTTGCAATCTCATTGGCACCAATTCATTTTTATCATTTTTGACCAATGTGATCCCAGTTTTCTTTGGAACAACATGGACAGGGCTTACCCACTGGCTATCAGAAATAGGAAAAACAATTTCTAATTCTAAGAGCTTTAGAATTTCCTTCATCACCACCTCCTTCATTGCGGGATTTAGCTTCCTTTGGTGTTCTCTCATGGGTTTTGTATCTGACTCTAACAGAATGTGATGCATGCAAATGGATGGATTGATATCTTTGATGTCTGCCAACGTCCATCCAATTGCCAGTTTATATTCTCACAAGACCCGTAGGAGCTTTTCCTCCTGTACTGCATCCAAGTCATTGGCGATGATCACAGGCAAGGTCTTGTCATCCCCTAAGTAGGCATACTTCAAGTGCTTGGGTAGTTCCTTCAATTCCAAGTCAGGTGCCTGTTCAACAAAAGGTAGAATTCTTTTATTAGAAGTGGGTAATGGTAGAAAAGAATTTTCAAACGTGTCTGGAAGAGGATGTAGTGAATGGAGTGACATGATGGCGTCTTTGACTTCCTCCTCTTCCATGTCGTCTACTTCCAAGTCGGTTTTGCCTTGTTGTAAGACAAAATCCAACTTGTCTTCCATATTTCTGTTCAAAATTCTCTTGCACAATTGTGTTAGTAATGCCAATGAAATTCACAGACTCAGTGTCCTCAGGATGCTTCATGGCATCAAAAATATTAAATGTGACTATGTCCCCATCAAATTCAACAGATAAAGTCCCTTCATGTACATCAATTTTAGTCCTTGTTGTACTCATGAAGGGTCTACCCAAAAGAATCACAGATGAATTAGTAGAATGTTCATCACTCATGTCAACAATGTAAAAATCAGCAGGAAAGATGAATTCATTGACCTTCACTAGAACATCTTCAACTAGGCCCTCAGGGTAGACATTAGACCTATCTTCCAGTTGAATTATTACCCTAGTCTCTTTGAGAGGTCCTAGATTCAATGCTTTAAAAATTGAAAGAGGCATGACATTTATTGAAACACCTAAATCAAGCATGCTTTTTTCAATTCTTTGATTGCCAATTATGCATGGTATAGTAAACATACCTGGATCCTTGCACTTCTGAGGCAACTTCCTTTGGAGAACCGCTGATACATTCTCCCCCACTTTCACCTTGTCATCCAAACTCAATTTGCTGCGATCAGTGCATAAGCCATTCAAAAATTTAGCATACTTGGGCAACTGCCTAATCACATCCAACAATGGAATATTGATCTCCACTTTCCTGAAGGTATCCAAGATTTCTTTTTCAGATTCATTCTTCTTAGCCTTTGTCAATCTGCCAGGAAAAGGAGGAGGAATGTCAACTTTCTTTGGAACTTTAGATGGCTGTCTCTCTTCTTCCTTTTCAACCTTCCCGGACACTTCTTCTTCTCTGGCGTGGGCACGCCTTGGAGACTGTACTTCTTTGCCACTCCGTAGGTGCATTGCACTAGCATTCTCCTTTAGATTAGGAATTACTTGAGCTGGTAACTTCCCTCTATTGCTATTCTCCATGGTGCTCATGGAAGTTGCCAATTGGGACATTTGATCCTCCGAATTCCTAATGCTAGCCCGAATCTCTTGTTGAAATCTATGAGATTCCTGTTGGAATCGTTGAGCCTCCTGCTGTAATTGACTCGTGCTTTTGGGCTAGTGACTTCACCATATCTTCAAGAGACATGTTTGAGTTGGAAGTGGCAGGTGGTTGCACCGGCTGAACTGGTGGTCTTGGCTGCAAAGGTTGTTGGAAGCCAGGTATTTTTGAAGCATAACTAAAATTTGGATGATTACGCCACCCTGGATTGTAGGTAGGTGCAAATGGGTCGTTCCTTCTTTGGGGTGGTCCAGAAAAGCTCCCCACTGCATTGGCTGGTTTAGGTGTATCTTCTTGGAGAATTGGGTACATATCAGTCATATGTTTGGGAGCAGCACAGATACCACAAGTCTTCACAGATTGTAGTTGCCCCACCGCCATTTGATGAACCAAAGAGGAAGCTCAGATAGTTTACCTTCTAAATCAGAATGGTTCACTTCATTGACCCTTCTCATTGCCCCGTCAGCTCTTATTCCAAATTGTTGGGAATTTTCAGCCATGGTGGAAATCAATAACTTAGCTTCATCAGGGGTCTTGTTAACCAGAGCCCACTGGCTGCATCTATCATGCTCCTATCCATTGGTGATAAATCCCTCATAGAAATATTGTATCAAGAGTTGGTCAGGGATTTGATGATGTGGGCAGCTGGTACACAGTTGCTTAAGCGCTCCCAATATTCATATAGAATCTCCCCAGTCGCTTACCTGACTCCACAGATTTCTTTCCTTATATTGGTAGCTCTAGAGGCAGGGAAAAATTTCTCAAGGAATCGGCTCTTCAGTCCTTCCCATGTAGTGATCCCGACGGCAGGTAAAATAACCAATCTTTGGCCTTATCTACCAAAGAGAAAGGGAAGGCCCTCAACTTGATTTGGTCTTCAGTGACTCCTTGAGGTTTCATCGTGGGGCACACCACATGGAACTCTTTCAAGTGTTTGTGTGGATCCTCACCTGCAACACCACGAAAAGTAGGGAGTAAGTGAATAAGGTCAGATTTAAGTTCAAATGCCTCTGCATGGTTAGGATAAGTGATGCATAATGGCTATTGGTTCACATTAGGAGTTGCTAACTCCCTCAAAGTTCTTTGGGCTGCCATTGCTACTTGGGAAATTTGCACTTCTTCTTCTTCAAATTCAATTGATGAACCACTGGAAACAAACTCTTGCTCAATTCCTGAAGGTGACACAGTTGAATCTTGTTTCTTACGCAACTTTGCCTCTTTGGTCAACCTTCTTGCAGTCTTCTCGATCTCTGGATCAAATTCAAGTTTTCCTGTACAAGAAGATCGAGGCGTAAAACAACAGAAAATAAAACCTGTGCAATAAATCATTTAAAACACCAGTCCCCCGGCAATGACACCAAAATTTGGTGGGTGTCAAACCTCCAAAAATAAAGTTAAAATAAAAGCCTAATTGCCAACAACAAGTCTTCCAAATTAAATCTCGTACAGGAGCAGGGACTCCGGATGTACAATGGGTTACTAGCTTCGCCTTGATTCCAAGGAGTTTACTAAATCCAATATACCAGAATTAATTCAAAGGAATTCAATTAATTTGTAAATAGGACAAGTAGGGTCGTCTCCTCAGGGAACTGGTAGACCAACCATACAGGGAAAATGGGGGTTTTTGGGAAAGATAGCAATTAATTAAAAACTAATAAAAGCTAAAATTCTATGTAAGTAAGACAGCAAGAATCAAATAACATAAATAGCAATTAATTAAAAAATCTAATCAAGGAATTAATCTTGGCACCGGTGCACACAACTGATTATAGATACACACAAATATTCACACGTTCATGAATAAATTGGTTATAGTGGTCAAGCGACGCGCCCAACCACCAATCTTTTCTCAATTTTATAGTAGTCCAGAGACGCTCATAGACTACCCTCTTGTGAACTAGACAACCCTAGAGACTCTTATAGGATTTAATGTAGTCACAGTATTAGGAATGAGAAAGACCTAATTCTAGATGGCAAACACACATGTGGGTTTACTTAGGCTAGACCCACGATCCAAATTAGATCGCTTGCGAGGCGGTGAAATCATCTCGGTTGCCACTAATTAGGTTGTTTAAAGGCGACACGCCAACACCCTAATTGGCTATATATTATTTAGACAATTGAATAACTGGCCATATTAATCAATAAATCTAAACAATAATTGATTGAAAACAGAGAATAATTAAATACCCATGAACATATAGATTAAAATTAATAATCAAAACGATCTCACAGTTGTGGTGCTCCGAGTCTTGATTATTCCTCAACTAGAAAAGGATTTAGTCACGCCTCGACATCTTTTCCATGCAAGTCGTGGATTTCATAAAACTCATACGGAAAGCAAAACAACTAAATGCGCAAAGTAAGGTCACCAATGGACAACTGATTTAGAGTTCTGGATTGCCAAAAACCACTGCACACAAGAAACTAAAATCACGATTAACAATGCTAAACTTGTCTGCCACTCGAACAGAAGAAGACGGAAAAAAAATAAGACAAAAAGACGAAACGAAAACTAAGTACTAGTCTATGGAGTTTTCTCCTGGCGGCGCAAAAGAAAGCAATAGAAAACCAAATTAACAAAGCTCTGCTCCCCGGAATAACTAAAAAAACGAAACTAGGCTTAAAGATAGGATGTCCACCTACACAAGACTAATATATATATATATATATATATATATATGTACGTAGTTCCCAATTCCAATTATGCTTCGGATGCTAACAGATGCAATCTCTTCCAATGGACTCTGACTTCGCATGCAACAAGGAAAGCTCTCCCAGCTTCATGTGAGTTTCCAATTTGCACGAGGTGTTTCCAATTAATTCCGCCACCCATGTTTCCAAAAGATTTACTCCTTCTTAATTACTAACTTCCAATAATCTCTCCGAGGTATCAACATATGTTTAGAAATTCAGCTCCCCAATTGCCAACTCAGCCCAACTTCCTTTCTCTCTGGCATAGGCACGTCCTGGAAATGCAATTCTTCTGGAATTTTTCCAGTAAACTCCATTTTTCACACCAACTACCTGTATTGGACACAAAACTCATATATAAGCAGTAACCACATTCTTAACGCAATAAATGATAGAAATTGAGTTCAAATACTCCCAATTAACACATATAAATACCTCTCTATCAGTCTACGTCACCAATAATAATTGATGGCAAAAATCTCATAAGTTGCTAGAAAAATGTGTTTCACATGAGGATTGTATGACACTATAATTGGTGCCCCAACCATGAATGCAAATTTGCAGATGAACCCCTTGATCGGCCTATAAATAGGATAGGCATTCAGCTCACTAGCAACACTCCCTGGCTTACTTTCTTTTGCAAAAACAAATCATAAGCTAATTTTCTTATCCAGTCTATCTGATTTTAGTATATCAAATGGCCAATCAACCAGTAGTCATCGATAGAGATGCAAGCCTTTACAATGCAGTTCCGGCAGGTTTTATCCGGCTCACAGATTTTGGGACAAAATCAGATTTCATCTTTGGTTCAGCAACGTCTATTTTCCAGGTACATAATCTCTCTTGTATTCCCCGTTTAGCTTTTTCAACTACATATTTTGGACCTAGCGCATCGTTAAACTTTTCTCCCAAATAATTAACTAGTCATGTTTGTGACCGTGCTCTGTGTTTATACATTTTCAGGTTGAAGGTGCTGCAAATAAAGATGGGTGAGGAAAAACCATATGGGATAATTTTGCTAAAGAAAATAGTCCAAAATTATCCTAGAGGGGAAACTATATAATTTTGCTAATGAAAATAGTCCAAAACTATATATGTATATTTAAATGTACTGCGCAGTGGAAAACTAAACGACTTATCTCTAACCATTGTTGTTAAGCACCACATGCATCCTATGTGCCTTCTTTTCTACATCCATTGTTGTCAAGTAGAGATTAATACCAGATCTCCTTTGTCTTCTTCCTCTTATTATCTAAAGTGTCAAAGTATGTAGAAGAAGAAAATATGTAGAAGAGAGATTTAGAATAAGGGTGCTTCTAACCTATGTCTAACCAAAGGGCCTTAGTTTGATGGAATACCACAGGGCTATTTATAGGCTAGGTTAGGGACCCTTATTGGCAAATATCAACATCTCTAGGGTTTCCTTCCATCAAGGAAATCATACCATAATTGATAACTGAAAATAATATCTTTAACTATTTGATTGATTTGATTGGTGATTTGATTGAGTGAAATATCAATCAACAGAATATACCAATTAATTACCATTAAATGGGAGATATTCAATCAATGATTGACAAAATATCAATCAATTAACCAAAATATCAATCAATCATGTGGGTCACAATAGCCTCTAAAAGAGGCAAGTCTTATATTCTCCCACTTGACCCACATGAAATAGTCAAATAACTCATGAGTGACTAGATACTTAAAATGGACATAAATCCTTATTGTCACTCAATAAATTTAACAGTTATGTAACAGTTGTTTAATTAGAAAGTGATAATATTCGAATCATGGCGGTTATATTCTTAGCACGAACACTTCCTTTCATGTATTACAATAAATCACACTTCCTAATTAACCACTTTAAAAGAACTTTATGAATAACTTCATATAAGTTATTCAGAGTCCACCTTTATGGATCAAATAATCCTCACTTTATACATGAACAACAATGTGCACAAAATCATGTAAACATAAGTATCTCGAGTGTCTAGATAACAATAATAGTTTGAAAATAATAGCAAAAATACTAGATAAACTATTGAGTTCCGTATGAGTTATTTGATCATTAACAACTTAGCCGGCAACCTTTAGTTGTTAGATCAATAATAATAACTCCTTACTGTATACTCAATAGTTATCTTTTGCTTTCTAAATGTCATCTTCAATCATTAAATACCTTATGTCGATTTACTTGCCTTGACTCCCACTCTTTCACACATACATAATGAAAGCGCATAGTCAAATCGAATATCAATAGTGGCCAAAACGTAATATCGACAAACTTTAGGCCAAACATTAGATGCCTGTGATATAACTTCAACCTATGAAGTTTCAACCTTGAGTTTGAATCAACCTTATGTTAATTCAAATAATATATTCAAACCTTCGTGTAGACAAAGGTTTCAAAACATGCATAGAATTTACGTCCTTAATCATAAGACTAGTAATCTAAAATAATAAATTGAAGAAATAATTCGTACCTGTGGGCATAGAAATATTTCTTAATTCATTGTCTCATTTACTATCTTATGTCAATTAATCTCACTAAAATAATTGCCTCCCTGTGGGGCCAAATAATTATTTTAGTGAATTAATTGCAACTTAATCTAGATGCCCTTTTTCCTTTTTCCTTTTTCCTTTTTTTTTTGATCACTCAACAATATGTGAAAAGGAAATAAAATTTTTTCCTCAACCACCAATATACTTAAGATGATGTGGCTACTCTTAAGCATATGATGTTATAAGGAAACTTATTAAAAATGTCAACTATTCAATATGTTGACTAAAACCCATAATTTCAATCACCAACCTGTATGTGATGAAAATCCTTTCACATCAAATATTTGAGATGCTGTGACTACTCTCAAATATATGATGTAGAAGGAAAATTCTCAATATGGCATCTAGTAACCTTTCAATAGTCAAAAAAGACATGTTGACTAAAAGTTCATTGAATTTCCTTTCATGCAATCACTTAACTTTATATGATTAAAGTTTTTCACGCTCTATATTTGGGATGCTATGGCTATTCCCAAATACAGATAAAAAAAATATATTTCTAATAGAAATTCATAAGTCAACCTATTGACTAGAAGTTCTTGATTTCAATCACTTTGTCATATGTGATTAAAATTTTTCTATACACCAAATATCTGAGATGCTGTGGCTACTCTCAGATACATAGTATGTTAGATTTTATAAGGACATCAAAATAGTCAAACAATCTGTATGTTGACAAAAGAATTTCTTAATTTCCCTTCTCATTCATTTTAATCACCAAACTTAATGTGATTAAATACTTGATGCATCAAACAATTAAGATGCAGGGAAAAACTTTATGAATGAAATTTTATGAAATTCAAATATAGTCAGCAACTAATGTTGATACCAAATATCATAATATGAAACAAGTGACGATAATTGTAGTACATAAATACACTACATGATCTCATACAACAATGTGAATATAGAGACACGAGAAATTAAACATTGAAATAAATCAATGATCATGAGAAAAGTGTCTCTAAGGTTGAGAACAGGCCCATATTATGATTTTTAGAATATTAGAATCATGTGATTTATTAAGTAAAACCATGCTAGTATTGATTCTAATAAGATTTCAAAAATTCAATAGTCATATAAGGTCATAAACATTACTTGTCACTTGATATTAATTACCATAAACAAAATCATAGTATATTAAATGGCACATGGAGCTATATATATATATCTTGATGAATCCAATATAGTAAAGTATATGGTCACCAGGATTCTTTACGTGAATCTTAATATTTATTAAGACATATATCGAATATTCAACTATGAAATTGAGAGTTGTGACCATGCCAAATAATCAACATATGATATGATTCATGATAACATAAACATATATATGGGATTTACCATTAGTTCTCAATTATTGAGAAAACAGAACTATATATCTCATGACTAACTAGATTCGATTCGTCGTAAGATTATACGAATCTTTGCGACTTTCATCAGATAACTAGTAAACCATGAAGTTATGGGCTAACAACATGGTTAGAAGGTGGCTCTGATACCACATGTAAAACTATATATGTACATTTAAATGTACTGCGCAGTGGAAAACTAAACGACTTATCTCTAACCATTGTTGTTAAGCACCACATGCATCCTATGTGCCTTCTTTTCTACATCCATTGTTGTCAAGTAGAGATTAATACCAGATCTCCTTTGTCTTCTTCCACTTATTATGTAAAGTGTCAAAATATGTAGAAGAAGAAAATATGTAGAAGAGAGATTTAGAATAAGGGTGCTTCTAACCTATGTCTAACCAAAGGACCTTAGTTTGATGGAATACCACAGGCTATTTATAGGCTAGGTTAGGGACCCTTATTGGCAAATATCAACATCCTTAGGGTTTCCTTCTATCAAGGAAATTATACCATAATTCATAACTGAAAATAATATATTTGACTATTTGATTGATTTGATTGGTGATTTGATTGTGTGAAATATTAATCAACAGAATATACCAATTAATTACCATTAAATAGGAGATATTCAATTAATGATTGACAAAATATCAATTAATTAACTAAAATATCAATCAATCATGTGGGTCACAGTAGCCTCTAAAGAAGCAAGTCTTACAAGAGGTACATAAATAAACTGAAGTCCTCGCGTCCAAAAAGAAAGGTTCTTTCAAGTCTACTAAAGAAATACTAAAAAACTGCCTGCTGTATATGGTCAATGCAATGGGATCGGATAAACCAGTTTTGAATCTATTCTATTAACCCTTTGCCCGTCTTGACCATCAAATACACAATGAGATACTTGGTTAAAAGGAATATTTAATATAAGTCTCACATACTGTTATTATTTTCTGTAAATTAATTTTCTTTTTAAACTTAGGAGCAGCGCCAAAAGGAAAAACTTTCATTAGTAAACCCTAAAAGACAGGAAAACTCTCAGTAAAAAATTTTGAGAAGAAAACTCTTAATAAGAACCCATTTCTAGTAGAGACACCAAAACAGAAAACAAAACCATTGGAGACGAAGATAGACTTTGTTACACACTAAAATAAGAAAGAAAATCATAAGCAGGACGGAAGGATCAAATTCGAATTATGTACTGAAAATCACTTAGTAAGAAATTTCAGACATGTGTGTAAATGACTCTCCTCTATTCAAATAATCAAAGTATTATCTTAATAAACTACAAACAAAGTAATATTCACACATCATGTCACCGCTGCCTATCCATAAATTCGTTAGCTTTATATGTACATTTGGAATCAGGAAATATTCGCATGCCGTGGTACCATTGCCCATCCATAAACTTTCTTTTGGTATGGCTTTTGATTGCTTAGCTGCCCATCAACTACGGGTGGATATTATTTTTTATAAGGATCTATAAACAAACTTTTATGTTTAACATTTTTGTTTGTTTATGTGACAATCAGAAGGTTTCTCCTAATAAATTACCATATATCACAACTTTATCTACCTCTTCAATACAATGGAGCCACGTCCCATGGCTTCACTAGCAGCCACAGTGGTGGACGCACACAAAAGAGAGATTTTTTTCCCTTTAACGTAAAATTGTAATTAAATTCAAGTTTGATCTCAACTTAACAGATAACTTATTGAATAATCACATGAATTTATATAATTTGGCTTGCCTAAAATTATTATCGCATTGACCCAACTTAGACAAGTTATCTAATACAAACTTATTTAATTTTAATTTGATTCGTTTACGAATCAATTCTGAGTAAGCCCTTAATCAAGATTCAAATTAGTGTTCTAGTTGATTGCCTCATTATTTAGCTCAAAGTGGTACTCTGAATTGATTTTTTTTTTTTGGTCGAAACAGCAACTGAAATTTATTAAATCTATGTATATATCTACACTTGGACTGAGCAAATGCCAGGGGCGCTATATAACATGTGAACCTTCCAGTGGGATTGACTCCCTCCATTCCATATCCGTAGTGTTATCCAATGCATATTTGCAATTTTTTTTGACTAATATCATTACCTATAACATTGTTTACAAAAGAGAGTTGGTGCACTTCACCAAGTGCAGTTTGATGTTGTCTCTGTCAGCTACATGCACTTCACCAGAGTTGTCCCTTTTTCCTGTTTCTTCTGCGCGCTTCAACCATTTGACTCGTGAGCTCTAGGAAACTCTAGCCACTTTTCCCAAGCTGTTTGTAGAGTGATCAATGGGCTCCCATGCGTCCCACTAAATTCCTTTTTTTTATTTTTTTTAAGCGTCCCACTAAATTCTTCGTTGTTTCATTCCTTCCATATCTGCCACAGCATATTGATTGTTAAACAAATGTGATCTCTACCTTTTGTCCCGTTTTATTGCTTCAATTATAACTCCCCACCATGTGGAAAACCAAACCACACCGCAAATAATTGTTGGCGAAAGGAAAGGAAATGTCTTCGCTGTGGTAGTGCTGAGCACCAGATCGCTTCATGCCCAATCATAGCCCGTGAAGGAAAGGACGGTCAACTTTGAACAAAACCAATCCTAAGCAACCGACTACAAGTGGAAGTAGACCGAGAGTGCCTGCTAGGGTTTATGCTTTGGACCAAAACTAAGCTCTTGAATCGTCCGAGATGGTTGAAGTTACAATTCCTGTTTTCCCACCATTTGGCTAAGCTTTTAATCAATTCTAGAGCAACTCATTCTTTTGTAAACCCTACTTTCATGTGTGGTATAGATGTAAAACCCGTTAAACTACCATATGACTTGGAAATTAAGACACCTATTGGGGATCAAAGTTTCAGTTGCGAACATGTTGTATAAAACAATGAAATTTGGGTAAGAGAACGAAATCTAGTGGTGGAATTTGGCATGTCGGGAGAAGCCTGTGGGACTCTTAGATCGGAAAATAAAGGAGTTAAGAAGTAAACAAATTCCTCTAGTCAAGGTCTTGTGGAGAAATCATGGAGTTAAGGAAGCCACTTGGGAAAAATGGAAGAAGAGATGCATGAGAAATGTCCTGATTTATTCTTGACTCCAGGTGGGAATTTCGAGGGCGAAATTCTTTTATGGGGGAGAGAGTGTGAGACCCCACAACTTGGTAGATTTTCATACATTCATATCACTTTTATGTTTCTTATTTCTTTCCTCTTCTCTACTGATGATAAATTTAGGTGCTTACATGTTTTATATGACACAAATTTAGAGAAAGAGGGATTTTGTGTGAAAAGAATTATTTGTGGAAAATGTATTTGGAGATATTCATTACATGCCCCTTATTATTTTGCCATTTGTTACATTCTTAACAAGCTAGTTTGTTTGACTACAACCATTTTTTTTTATAAATTAAACAAGTTTCTGCTTTGTTCAAAATCAATACCAAAGAGGAAAGATTTTGTAAAGATGTGGTGGAAACTTCCATATTTTTACATCTAGATTTTTAACCTTGCATGTTCATATTATGCATACAAATCGATTTATATGTGCGTACTTGCACTTTGTAAATCTAGAAATGTTTTCCTCCTTATATTAATTAACTTTTGAGTTTCATTTCATCTCTTTGATTCTTAAAGTTGAGGCATGTTGAATTTATAGAAAGTTATACTATATATGAATTTTAAACCCTCAAATTAAGTCTGCCGTACGAGACCTGAATTTTCATGCATGAATTGCCATTTGATTCATTAAGTGCACATAAATTTCTTTAGTGCATTAGTGACATGTTTTCTCCGAAGTGCATTCATTTCATTTGATTAGGTATACTTGATTAAGGATTGAACCCTAGAATTTGTGAGAACTTCTTGTATGGCTTAATTGCCAAGAAAATAGGATGTATTGGTGTTAATTGGAGACTAAACTAAATTAGAGGAGTTAGAAGAAATTAAGTGAGATTTTTGTTAAGTAATGGCCAAGAAACCACCACTTGTCACCCTAGGATTTAAACTTTGACTTGATGGCTTTTTTCCCTCCAAACTTATCTCTTTAAAAACAACACAATTTTAGCTCATTTTGAGGAGATGTTGGATGAAATTTAGGAGAGAAAAGAGAGGAGAAAAATCACAAAAACCAACCTAAATCTTGCTTAGTTTGAGAGGAAATCAAAGAGAGGAAGTTGGTAGCACCTTAACCATCAATCCTCAAGTTTGGTAGGAGAAGATTTTAGTTGTTTGGAGGCTCACTTCTTTAGCTTGTTAAGGTAAGTTTCTTCCAAAACCCTAGCTCTATGATCTTTAAAGTTGATTTAATGAAGTTTTTGAAGATGATTAAGGATGATTGATGCTTGGAAGCATGAGTTTATGGTTTAGATTCTTGTAGTGGTATCTTGAGAGTAGGTTTAAGTTTATGCCTACCATGTGTTTGATTTTTGGATTAGCACTAATCACTAGTTTATGATGATTGTTCCTTTGAGAAAGATGCTTGTTTACCTTCCATATTCATGCTGGAAAAGTTATAGAAACTAGTTTGCACCTTTAAAAGTGGAAGGAAGTTGTGGACAGCTTTTGTGAATTTTTCTTCTTATTTTGTGATTCTTTCTTGTTCAAACTTCACCGATTCTTGTTGAGAAACCTTGTTAGGACATTTGTGTATCAAGTTGGAGTGAAATCAATCTATTTTGAAGGATGAAAACCTCTTGAGTTGCACAAACTTTGAACAAAGATTTCTGTTCTGCACCCCGTCAGAAATGAAAAATCAGTCAACTTCCCAGGTTTTCTGGTATTGATAGGAAATGAACTAGGAGTTTTTCGATATACCATTGGAAAGCCCTATGAGTCTAGTTTCTAACGCCACTGACGGAACTCAATTTCAATTTTTCTACACCGAGTTATGGCCATTTTCCGAAGACTGCACAATGGTCACTGTTATACCCGAACCTTAGTATTGTTGAAAAATTGTTCTTGGTTGAACCTTGATGTTTCTTGAATCTTTGCGCGTTTATTTCATTCCAAATATCTACTTAACTTGTGGATCCACTAAACCTTCAATATTTCATCATTTTGTGACCTGAATCACCCTAGAATTTCCTAGTGAGATGCATTAACTAGTAGCATTCATTTTTGCACTTGTTAGGTTACATTTATTTGTTTTGGTTGAGTTGATGATTGTATACGTTGGTCATACATAGGACACGAAGGAGGTAACGAGGGTGATTAGGGCGTGAGCATTTGAGTTGCTTGGCTTGTTTGGGTGAGTGTTTCCTTGCTTGTTTCATGAACCTATGTGCTTTCTCAAACTACATGATCTACGTGTTTGCCTGAACTACGTGACTACGTGATTTGCTTGAAATGTAATTATGGAACTGGATTACATATCATATATGGTTGGACTACTGAGGGTGAGTCGAGGGCGTACTTTATCGCACCCGAACTCTTTCGTTTGACTTTTCATTGGAATTTGACTTTCTCGGACTATGATTTGACTTTGTGTACTTTGATGTGAAAAGTCGTTTGGGTGATATCCCATCGACTAATTTGATTCGTTTGGAGCTCCGGAAGCCCTAAAACCCTATTGGTGAGCTGTTCCTATCGAGCCGGCATGGGCTTGGTCGAGAAGATCGGTGAACCATAGGTTATTTGATTTGGTTCTGTGGAACATGGTATACTCGAGCAGTGTTCTCCTCATGAACATGATCTCCTAGTTGAGTGGCTCGATGTATTTTGTACTTGGTTGTGACATTTGTTTCCTTATATTACATCTTAAATGCGTTATTTGACTACTTGAGTTCTCCTATTTGTTAATGTGGTTGCATGATTTGTTAGCAGGGTGGTGTAAAAGGTTGACGAGTTTGCTTTTGACTTAAAAGTCTAGTGTGCTACCTTTTGTTTAAGTACCGATGTATTAATGGACTCGTTCCATTTTGTAAGTTTGAATTTGGTTGTAAACTTTAAGATTGAGATGTTTTGTAAGTTTTATGTCCATGTAATTTGGAGTTTTACCTCATTTTGAGATAATATTAAGTTTTAATGCTTGGATAAATTTTATAATCTCTTGATCCATATTAAGTTTAAGTGTATAATTGGAATTTCATTTGACTTATGGAAATGTAAATTTTTGGGTTATGTTATTATTTTGAAGTATTTGAATGAAATCATTGAGGATCGAAATTTGTAATCATTTGAGGTCTGTAGTGAGTCCCGGCGAGAGTTGGGCAGGCGGTCCGCCGATCCTTTTGGTTCGCCTTAGGGGGAGGTGGGGTCGTCACAAAAAAGGTTTATTCTTGTTCTTAGAAGAGATGGTTTCCATCAATTATAAAGATTTTAAATAAAAGTTTCCATGGTGGAACGACCAATTGGGCTTTGTTTTAATTTAGTGATTTCAGAATCTAGACTTGATGAATGGTACTACAATGGATTTTTTAAGTTCATGACAAATGAGTATTATTTTCTTTTTATTTTCTATATAACTTGACCTTTTTTGTTAGGATTTTCCAGTTGAAAGGTAAAATGTTGTTATTTTCTTCTTTTTTTTTTACGTTTAGTATGATTACTGATGTTTTCTCTTTATTTATCCTCCAATGAATAAATTTGAAATCAAATTCTTATATTTAAGGGCTACGATGATAGTGATATTTCCAACGCATACATTTATAATGTTAATAATTTGAAGCATGTTCAATCCTAAAATCCAAGCTTTATTAGTGGAAGCACTTCTTACTTTTTAAATTCATAATCCTTGAAAACTAACTCTATTATTATTAACTCTATTCTTATTGATTTAAATATCTAATATTCCAAGGCTATCATTGTTCAAAATCAAAGTTCATTACCAATTCTGTTATTGGAAATTCTATAAATGTGTGTGTGTGTGTGTGTGTATATACATATATTCCATTGCTATTGGTTGCATACATGGTATTCCTTTCTTGCCATAAAAATAAAATACTTTTCGTGTGAGGACCCAGAATTTCTTGAATTATACACCCGAAATTTCTCGAATTATTTGCTTATATTTCTTGCGAGCAACCCTAAATTTTTCATGAATTATATTTCAATGTATTTATTTAAGTGCAAATCATTTTCATTAAACGTTGGTAGCATACAATTTTCATTAAGTGCATTATTTTCCTTAAGTACTCTATTTTGTATGTATTGTATGAAATTAATTTGGAATTATATTTTACATATTTCATGTAGCCAAATACATAAACTTATATGGTATTAAGTGGATCACATTTTACATTAAGGGATTTGATGGCAATTTGCAAAGATATTATCCAAATTATGGTCAAGACTTCAACACTTGTCAACCATCCAACAAGTCTTGACTTAAGCTTTCTATTTAAACTCTTGTCTTCAAAAATTCAAACAAAACTCCCTCCCTTTTTCCTCTCTCTTGGCCGAACTCCATGGACAAGGAAACCACAAAACCTTGAGCTTGGATTAGTTATTTTAGTGAAGAAAAAACTACTTTGAGTGAAACCCTAGGCTAGATTACTTCTTAAGCCTCAAGCTTTGTTGCAAGAAGTGAAGTTCTTGGGTGGAATTTCTCACTCTTCTGGCAAGGTAAAATCTTACTTATTTATGCTTTAATGAACTTTAAATTCAAGGAGGATGTTAGTTAGGCAGGATTAACATGCTTGTGGTTGTTTGGAAGGCAAGATTATGGAAGGAAACCTTTTGTTTGAAAACTTGAAATTAGGTTTTCATTTTTGGTTACCATGTGTTTGATGAAATGCTTAATGACTTGTGATGCTTTGATGATGGAATTAATTGCTGTTTTAGCTTGTTAAACACCTTGGAAAATTATGGAAATAACTTTAAGGGGTTGATTGAAGAAGTTATTTCAAAGCTGGAAATTTTCACAGAAATCAGAAATGGAAATCGGTCCATTTCCCGAATTTACTGTTGACTGTAGAAAATGAATTAGCATCCGAGCCTTATACCGTTAGAAATCCCTATGAACCTAGTTTTAAACACCGCTGACGGAGTTTGATTTTGATTTTTCTATGTCGAGTTATGACTGTTTTCCCGAGACTTTTCTACCAGCTTGAAATTATTCCGATAGATTTCTTGCCTCTCTGAGATTTGCCATTTTGACCCTGAATAAGCATGAATTGATATCTGACCTCTTCATGAAAGTTGTAGGTCTATGCCTTAGCTTCGAAACTCCATAAAATTTACCCCAATACGATAACCACAGCCACAGTTATGATTAAAACACTGAAGGGTGGCAAACCTGTCGATTGTTGTTGTTCTTGCCACAATTGTTTCTTTCATTCCTCTTGACTCGCATGCACCATTGTGGTGACCCGACTTACTTAATTTGTGATTTTAGGACTTGGCTTGAAATGGAGATATCTGTTGTGGACAAGTGAAATGAGCTGTGTTTGGTGAGTATTCATAAAACTGTTTCAAATGGAAAGTTTCTACTGTTAATTGCATCACTTCCGGATGACATGTGTGTGCTTGTGTGTACATGATTTGCACATGATTTGGCTCGGTGAGTATGTGGTGGTCTTGTACTTGATACCAATGGCTCCATTTGATTTCCAGTGCAATGACTCGTTTGAGCCGACGGCTCTACTGTTAATGATTAGTGTTCTACTGTTCAGTGATTTGTCTGAGCGTTGGGTGTTTTAGTGCAATGACTCCACTGGCCCACCAGAGCAAATAAAATCCATTCATTTGATACCTGATCATTGTTCGATAAACTGAATTACTGAGTTACTTATTTGCCAACTTAATTTCACTGGATACTCACTGAGCTTCTAGCTCACCCCAAAATATTTTATTTTCCCCCCTACAGGGCTCGAGATGAAGGAAAGCAGGAAGTGATCTTTCTTAGTGTGACTTGCTGGATTATCTCTTGTACTATTGTAATATTGGACAGTTGGACTTTTGGTGTATTTGGAATAGTTGGAAATGTAAGTATTATTTGGAGATCTTGCGGTGTAATTATTTGAGATTAGTGATACGATTGAGGAACTGTAATGAGTCCCGGCGAGAGTTGGGCAGGTGGCCCGCCGATACCCTAGGGTTCGCCCTAGGGAAAAGTGGGGCTGTCACAGTTGGTATTAGAGCTTTAGGCTTCAGATCTCTGTAGTGTATCCTAGGCTTCAATGTTTAGGATGCCGGACTGTGGGGTTTGATTGTGCGCTAAGTGTAATGTGACCTAAGTGCTTGATACTTGAGTGAGTGACATTGACGTATTTGTGTTTAATTGGAGTCATTCTTGTATTTGAGTGAGTGATGGAATGTCGAGGACGACATTCTCTTAAGGGGGAGAGATTGTGAGGACCCAGAATTTCTTGAATTATACACCCGAAATTTCTCGAATTATTTGCTTATATTTCTTGCAAGAAACCCTAAATTTTTCATGAATTATCTTTCAATGTATTTATTTAAGTGCAAATCATTTTCTTTAAACATTGGTAGCATACAATTTTAATTAAGTGCATTATTTTCCTTAAGTACTCTATTTTGTATGTATTGTATGAAATTAATTTGGAATCATATTTTACATATTTCATGTAGCCAAATACATAAACTTATATGGTATTAAGTGGATCACATTTTACATTAACCCCTCGTTTGGTACGTTGGAAAGGCCTAGAATGGAAAGGCCTTTCCAACTTCTTCATTCCATCATAGTGTTTGGTATGGATATCTTTTGTTGGAAAGGCCTTTCCCCCTGGAAAGCCTATTCCAACTTTTTCCTAGAATTCCATTCCTCACAAAAATCTAGGGAAAGCCAATTCCCACTCTATCCAGGAAATAACTAAATTATAGGAGTCAATATTACCCTCCTCTATTTTATATCTCTATTTCTTCTATATGTATTTACCTTTCTATATATCATACAACTCTTCTCTCTTGCTATCATTTGTCTATTTTTTCTTTCTTTTTACTTTGAAATAAAATATTCAATTGACATTTTTTAAATATTTTTATTTAAAATATTTGATTATATGATAGTATTTGTTAACTCAAACGACCAATAACATGCCAAAATACATTCATATGAATTTAAAAAATTAAAAAAAAGGGAAAACCCACTAGATCATCTACTAAGCAAATTGCAATTTCCTATTTACAAATAGTTCTTAAAACCTTCGATGCAAAATCAAGAGTAGAGGATTTAACATGCATGAAAAATATATGGGATTCAACATGCACGCATTTAAAAATTTAATTTAGTTACAACTAGCATTCACCTATTGCAATTGTATTACAGTTAGTATTCACCTATTGTAATTGTATGCTATTAAGAAATTATATTTTTACCTAATAAATTATTGTGATTTTATACTACTAAAAAGTTCTTTATTAATTAATAATTCATTTGTCTCTAAAACAATATATATATATATAGAATGTTATACGTAGGGGCAATTAAGTCAATATAGTAGTTTTTCCATTCCATTCGACTTCAATATGATTATACCAGACATGAGAAAAGGAATTAACATTCCATTCTGACTTGGTTACCAAAAACTAAAGTGATAAACATTTTCCTGTCCATTCTGGCAGGAAAAGAATTCTGGGTGGAAAGGTCTTTCCATTCTAGACCTTTCCAGCGTACCAAACGAGGGGTAAGGGATTTGATGGCAATTTGCAAAGATATTATCCAAATTATGGTCAAGACTTCAACACTTGTCAACCATCCAACAAGTCTTGACTTAAGATTTCTATTTAAACTCTTGTTTTCAAAAATTCAAACAAAACTCCCTCCCTTTTTCCTCTCTCTTGGCCGAACTCCATGGACAAGGAAACCACAAAACCTTGAGCTTGGATTAGTTATTTTAGTGAAGGAAAAACTACTTTGAGTGAAACCCTAGGCTAGATTACTTCTTAAGCCTCAAGCTTTGTTGCAAGAAGTGAAGTTCTTGGGTGGATTTTCTCACTCTTCTGGCAAGGTAAAATCTTACTTATTTATGCTTTAATGAACTTTAAATTCAAGGAGGATGTTAGTTAGGCAGGATTGACATGCTTGTGGTTGTTTGGAAGGCAAGATTATGGAAGGAAACCTTGTGTTTGAAAACTTGAACTTAGGTTTTCATTTTTGGTTACCATGTGTTTGATGAAATGCTTAATGACTTGTGATGCTTTGATGATGGAATTAATTGCTGTTTTAGCTTGTTAAACGCCTTGGAAAATAATGGAAATAACTTTAAGGGGTTGATTGAAGAAGTTGCTTCAAAGCTGGAAATTTTCTTGGAAATCAGAAATTGAATACTGTCCAATTCCCGAATTTACTATTGACTGTAGAAAATGAATTAGCATCCAAGCCTTATACCGTTAGAAATCCCTATGAACCTAGTTTTAAAGGCCGCTGACAGAGCTAGATTTTGATTTTTCTACGTCGAGTTATGACTGTTTTCCCGAGACTATTCCACCAGCCTGAAATTATTCAGACAGATTTCTTGCCTCTCTAAGATTTGCCATTTTGACCCTGAATAAGCATGAATTGATATCTGACCTCTTCATGAAAGTTGTAGGACTGTGTCTTAGCTTCAAAACGCCTTAAAATTTACCCCAATCCGATAACCACAGCCACAGTTATGATTAAAACACTGAAGGGTGGCAAACCTGTCGATTGTTGTTGTTCTTGCCACAATTGTTTCTTTCATTCCTCTTGACTCGCATGCACCATTGTGGTGACCCGACTTACTTAATTTGTGATTCTAGGACTTGGCTTGAAATGGAGATATCTGTTGTGGACAAGTGAAATGAGCTGTGTTTGGTGAGTATTCATAAAACTGTTTCAAATGGAAAGTTTCTACTACTGTTAATTGCATCACTTCCTGATGACATGTGTGTGCTTGTGTGTACATGATTTGGCTCGGTGAGTATGTGGTGGTCTTGTACTTGATACCAATGGCTCCATTTGATTTCCAGTGTAATGACTCGCTTGAGCCAACAGCTCTACTGTTAATGATTAATGTTCTACTGTTTAGTGATTTGTCTGAGCGTTGGGTGTTTGAGTGCAATGACTCCACTGGCCCACCAGAGCAAATAAAATCCATTCATTTGATACCTAATCATTGTTCGATAAACTGAATTACTGAGTTACTTATTTGCCAACTTAATTTCACTGGATACTCACTGAGCTTCTAGCTCACCACAAAATATTTTATTTTCCCCCCTACAGGGCTCGAGATGAAGGAAAGCAGGAAGCGATCTTTCTTAGTGTGACTTGCCGGATTATCTCTTGTACTATTGTAATATTGGACAGTTGGACTTTTGGTGTATTTGGAAATGTAAGTATTATTTGGAGATCTTGCGGTGTAATTATTTGAGATTTGTGATACGATTGAGGAACTGTAATGAGTCCCGGCGAGAGTTGGGCAGGCGGCCCGCCGATACCCTAGGGTTCGCCCTAGGGGAAAGTGGGGCTATCACAGTTGGTATCAGAGATTTAGGCTTCAGATCTCTGTAGTGTATCCTAGGCTTCAATGTTTAGGATGCCGGACTGTGGGGTTTGATTGTGCGCTACGTGTAATGTGACCTGAGTGCTTGATACTTGAGTGAGTGACATTGACGTATTTGTGTTTAATTGGAGTAATTCTGGGATTTGAGTGAGTGATGGAATGTCGAGGACGACATTCTCTTAAGGGGGAGAGATTGTGAGGACCCAGAATTTCTTGAATTATGCACCCGAAATTTCTCGAATTATTTGCTTATATTTCTTGCGAGAAACCCTAAATTTTTCATGAATTATCTTTCAATGTATTTATTTAAGTGCAAATCATTTTCTTTAAACATTGGAGGCATACAATTTTCATTAAATGCATTATTTTCCTTAAGTACTCTATTTTGTATGTATTGTATGAAATTAATTTGGAATTATATTTTACATATTTCATGTAGCCAAATACATCAACTTGTATTGTATTAAGTGGATCACATTTTACATTAAGGGATTTGATGGCAATTTGCAAAGATATTATCCAAATTATTGTCAAGACTTCAACACTTGTCAACCATCCAACAAGTCTTGACTTAAGATTTCTATTTAAACTCTTGTTTTCAAAAATTCAAACAAAACTCCCTCCCTTTTTCCTCTCTCTTGGCCGAACTCCATGGACAAGGAAACCACAAAACCTTGAGCTTGGATTAGTTATTTTAGTGAAGGAAAAACTACTTTGAGTGAAACCCTAGGCTAGATTACTTCTTAAGCCTCAAGCTTTGTTGCAAGAAGTGAAGTTCTTGGGTGGATTTTCTCACTCTTCTGGCAAGGTAAAATCTTACTTATTTATGCTTTAATGAACTTTAAATTCAAGGAGGATGTTAGTTAGGCAGGATTGACATGCTTGTGGTTGTTTGGAAGGCAAGATTATGGAAGGAAACCTTGTGTTTGAAAACTTGAACTTAGGTTTTGATTTTTGGTTACCATGTGTTTGATGAAATGCTTAATGACTTGTGATGCTTTGATGATGGAATTAATTGCTGTTTTAGCTTGTTAAACACCTTGGAAAATGATGGAAATAACTTTAAGGGGTTGATTGAAGAAGTTGCTTCAAAGCTGGAAATTTTCACGGAAATCAGAAATGGAAATCGGTCCACTTCCCGAATTTACTGTTGACTGTAGAAAATGAATTAGCATCCGAGCCTTATACCGTTAGAAAGCCCTATGAACCTAGTTTTAAACACCGCTGACGGAGCTTGATTTTGATTTTTCTATGTCGAGTTATGACTGTTTTCCTGGGACTTTTCTACCAGCCTGAAATTATTCCGATAGATTTCTTGCCTCTCTGAGATTTGCCATTTTGACCCTGAATAAGCATGAATTGATATTTGACCTCTTCATGAAAGTTGTAGGTCTATGCCTTAGTTTCGAAACTCCATAAAATTTACCCCAATACGATAACCACAGCCACAGTTATGATTAAAACACTGAAGGGTGGCAAACCTGTCGATTGTTGTTGTTCTTGCCACAATTGTTTCTTTCATTCCTCTTGACTCGCATGCACCATTGTCGTGACCCGACTTACTTAATTTGTGATTTTAGGACTTGGCTAGAAATGGAGATATCTGTTGTGGACAAGTGAAATGAGCTGTGTTTGGTGAGTATTCATAAAACTGTTTCAAATGGAAAGTTTCTACTGTTAATTGCATCACTTCCTGATGACATGTGTGTGCTTGTGTGTACATGATTTGGCTCGGTGAGTATGTGGTGGTCTTGTACTTGATACCAATGGCTCCATTTGATTTCCAGTGTAATGACTCGCTTGAGCCAACAGCTCTACTGTTAATGATTAATGTTCTACTGTTTAGTGATTTGTCTGAGCGTTGGGTGTTTGAGTGCAATGACTCCACTGGCCCACCAGAGCAAATAAAATCCATTCATTTGATACCTAATCATTGTTCGATAAACTGAATTACTGAGTTACTTATTTGCCAACTTAATTTCACTGGATACTCACTGAGCTTCTAGCTCACCACAAAATATTTTATTTTCCCCACAGTGGCTCAGATGAAGGAAAAGCGATCTTTCTTAGTGTGACTTGCGGATTATCTCTTGTACTATTGTAATATTGGACGGTTGGACTTTGTATTTGGAAATGTAAGTATTATTTGGAGATCTTGTGTAATTATTTGAGATTTGTGATAATTGAGGAACTCAGAATGAGTCCCAGAGTTGGGCGCTCACGAATACCTAGGGTTCACCCTAGGGAAAGTGGGCTATCACAGTTGGTATCAGAGATTTAGGCTTCAGATCTCTGTAGTGTATCCTAGGCTTCAATGTTTAGGATGCCGGACTGTGGGGTTTGATTGTGCGCTACGTGTAATGTGACCTGAGTGCTTGATACTTGAGTGAGTGACATTGACGTATTTGTGTTTAATTGGAGTAATTCTGGGATTTGAGTGAGTGATGGAATGTTGAGGACGACATTCTCTTAAGGGGGAGAGATTGTGAGGACCCAGAATTTCTTGAATTATGCACCCGAAATTTCTCGAATTATTTGCTTATATTTCTTGCGAGAAACCCTAAATTTTTCAAGAATTATCTTTCAATGTATTTATTTAAGTGCAAATCATTTTCTTTAAACATTGGTGGCATACAATTTTCATTAAATGCATTATTTTCCTTAAGTACTCTATTTTGTATGTATTGTATGAAATTAATTTGGAATTATATTTTACATATTTCATGTAGCCAAATACATAAACTCATATTGTATTAAGTGGATCACATTTTACATTAAGGGATTTGATGGCAATTTGCAAAGATATTATCCAAATTATTGTCAAGACTTCAACACTTGTCAACCATCCGACAAGTCTTGACTTAAGCTTTCTATTTAAACTCTTGTCTTCAAAAATTCAAACAAAACTCCCTCCCTTTTTCCTCTCTCTTGGCCGAACTCCATGGACAAGGAAACCACAAAACCTTGAGCTTGGATTAGTTATTTTAGTGAAGGAAAAACTACTTTGAGTGAAACCCTAGGCTAGATTACTTCTTAAGCCTCAAGCTTTGTTGCAAGAAGTGAAGTTCTTGGGTGGATTTTCTCACTCTTCTGGTAAGGTAAAATCTTACTTATTTATGCTTTAATGAACTTTAAATTCAAGGAGGATGTTAGTTAGGCAGGATTAACATGCTTGTGGTTGTTTGGAAGGCAAGATTATGGAAGGAAACCTTGTGTTTGAAAACTTGAACTTAGGTTTTGATTTTTGGTTACCATGTGTTTGATGAAATGCTTAATGACTTGTGATGCTTTGATGATGGAATTAATTGCTGTTTTAGCTTGTTAAACACCTTGGAAAATGATGGAAATAACTTTAAGGGGTTGATTGAAGAAGTTGCTTCAAAGTTGGAAATTTTCACGGAAATCAGAAATGGAAATCGATCCACTTCCCGAACTTACTGTTGACTGTAGAAAATGAATTAGCATCCGAGCCTTATACCGTTAGAAAGCCCTATGAACCTAGTTTTAAACACCGCTGACGGAGCTTGATTTTGATTTTTCTATGTCGAGTTATGACTGTTTTCCCGAGACTTTTCTACCAGCCTGAAATTATTCCGATAGATTTCTTGCCTCTCTGAGATTTGCCATTTTGACCCTGAATAAGCATGAATTGATATCTGACCTCTCATGAAAGTTGTAGGTCTATGCCTTAGCTTCGAAACTCCATAAAATTTACCCCAATACGATAACCACAGCCACAGTTATGATTAAAACACTGAAGGGTGGCAAACCTGTCGATTGTTGTTGTTCTTGCCACAATTGTTTCTTTCATTCCTCTTGACTCGCATGCACCATTGTCGTGACCCGACTTACTTAATTTTTGATTTTAGGACTTGGCTTGAAATGGAGATATCTGTTGTGGACAAGTGAAATGAGCTGTGTTTGGTGAGTATTCATAAAACTGTTTCAAATGGAAAGTTTCTACTGTTAATTGCATCACTTCCTGATGACATGTGTGTGCTTGTGTGTACATGATTTGCACATGATTTGGTTCGGTGAGTATGTGGTGGTCTTGTACTTGATACCAATGGCTCCATTTGATTTCTAGTGCAATGACTCGCTTAGCCGACGGCTCTACTGTTAATGATTAATGTTCTATTGTTCAGTGATTTGTCTGAGCGTTGGGTGTTTGAGTGCAATGACTCCACTCGCCCACCAGAGCAAATAAAATCCATTCATTTGATACCTGATCATTGTTCGATAAACTGAATTACTGAGTTACTTATTTGCCAACTTAATTTCACTGGATACTCACTGAGTTTCTAGCTCACTCCAAAATATTTTATTTTCCCCCCTACAGGGCTCGAGTTGAAGGAAAGCAGGAAGTGATCTTTCTTAGTGTGACTTGCCGGATTATCTCTTGTACTATTGTAATATTGGACAGTTGGACTTTTGGTGTATTTGGAATAGTTGGAAATGTAAGTATTATTTGGAGATCTTGCGGTGTAATTATTTGAGATTTGTGATACGATTGAGGAACTGTAATGAGTCCCGCGAGAGTCAAGTGTAGTCACCGATACCCTAGGGTTCGCCCTAGGGAAAAGTGGGGCTGTCACATTTCGCCACTAGTATTCTTCCCATGCTATACACAGTTTTATATCAAGATAATAATAATAATGAATAAATTATTTATAATTGTTACATGAGAAAAAATTAATTTTTTTAAAGAGTAGTGCTATTTTAGTATTTAATTTGTATCGTATTTATGTATCTTATTTAAAATCTTAAAACGTATTGAAAATTTTGAAAAGATCATAAAGGAAAACCATAAACATACCAACACAATATTATTACCCTCCTTTCTATATTCTCAACCTTCGCATTCATTTCTCCTCTCAGATACCCTTTTTTCTCTCAATACTCATCCCACTACTACTCTTATTCACCTTCTAGCCAACTTTCTCACATCCTTGCAATCATTTTCACTCTCCCAAATTTTTTTTTTCTACCTCGCTCCAATATAATTATCTATTCGTTCCCTTTAATTTATTTTCTTTTGCCCTACCCCATTCTAACTAATTATCCCATCTTTACCCAATTTTGCAATCCACTTATCTACCTTTTCCTCTATCCCACTCTACTCAATTTCTCTCTCGCTTTACCTAATTTTGTACCCACTTATTTCCTATCCTACTATTTTTTTCAATCCATTTATAGCTGCAAATGGTAACTTATTTACTTGTCCCAACTATTAATAAATGGATTTACGATGTAATTTAATTGGATTCAAGCAGTACTCCAATTAAACCCATTAATTAATGGGATGGATTTGGATCATTTATTTTGCTTAATTAAGTTAGATGTGAATTCAAACTCAATCATGAGTTGGTAATCTAAATTGCTACCAATCCAATAATTATATTCTAATGTTTGCAAAGACATATTTAGCATTCTTTTCCTCTTCTAATTTAGTTTCCATCCTTCTATTTTTTTTTTACAAGTTACTTCTTTCATTCCTTTCATAAAAGTCTAATAAATTTCTTAGGTGTTAATTGATTGTTTGCATTAATACCTAAATCATTTTTAGATTCTTGTAGAGTGAAAAATTTTGAAACTCACTATGATCACCATTTTAGGTTCCTCCATGTAATTTTTTATATTTCTTTATTCTAGTAAAAATTTATTTACTAACTTTTTATGCTGTTATTTTTTTAATTAAAATGATGTACTATTTCATTGTTCAACAAAATATGGGAGAAAAAGTAAATAAAATTTAATATTGAGTCATGAATGGGTAATTGAGTAACCCAACCCATCTAAAACTATATCCATTTATAACTCGTTCATTTTGAGTGATTAACTAAATAGTTATATAGAGGTTAACCTAATTATGAGTTGCTCAAACCCACATAAATCATCTAATTTAATAGGGTTGGGAAAGTTTTAAATTTGATTGTTCATAGGATTAGTTATAAGTTATAACATGCTATTTCAAAGTTTTTAATTGGATTTACATATTAAAATAAATGAAAAATCTATTGACTAAGTAGTTATATACAGGTTAATCCAATTCTAACTTGCTCAAATCCACATGAATCATTCAATTTAATAAGTTGGGAAAGTTTTAAATTTTATTGACGTGAATATAAGAATTTGATTTCAAATTTATTCATTGGAGGATAAATAAGGAGAAAACATCAGTAATCATACTAAACGTAAAAAAAAAAAGAGAAGAAACTAACAACATTTTACCTTTCAACTAGGAAATCCTAACTAAAAACGTCAAATTATATAGAAAATAAAAATAAAATAATATTCATTAGTCATGAACTTAAAAAATCCGTAGTAGTACCATTCATCAAGTCTAGATTTTGAAATCACTAAATTAAAACAAAGCCCAATTGGTCCTTCAACATGGAAACTTTTATTTAAAATCTTTATTTTTGATGAAAAATAATAATAATAATAATAACAACACCAATCCTACTAAAAATTAAAAAAGTAACAATATAGTTCAAAGAAAAGATATAAAAAATTTGACGCTTGTTAGATTTGAATAAGAGTGCATGACTTAACCACGAAGAATAGCTTTAGATATTATTGATTAATTTGAGTATTCTTATTTTTTCTTCATTTGTAAATACATAAGATTTCTTTGTTGTTTTTATATTCCAAATATTTTTTTTATGGTTGTTGGGAATATTATAACAAATTATCCATTTTTTCATTTATATTTTCAAACGTGAATGCGACTATTGTGATTAATCTTTTGGTTATATTGTTTGCATATTATAGGAGGTAAACCTAAGTAGATTTTGAAAATATTAATCCGAATTCTAGGTTAAGGAATTTTTTTTGGCTTTAAATTTTATTTTCTCAATTTGGATTTTGAATACGTATTCAACTATAGATGAAGGCCCCCAAACTTAGAGTATCTGGGTTCCAATCCCTCCTTCCCCTCCCCACGTCTTAAATCCCATCATTTTCTTGCTCGAAAAAATTTAATATAAATGATTAACTATAAATTCTTTCATTTGAATTTGGCACCATCCAATTCAAATTTATATTAAAAATAACTAAACTTAGCACTTTTATTTTTGAAATTATAATGATAGTACATTTTGAAAGTACAAAACCAAACTATTGGTTATGTTATTGCAATTTTTTTTCTTTTTGTTCAACGTTCAAATCTTACCTTTTGAATTTGAAGGTTCAATACGTATGTAACTATAAATTTTTTCCTTCAAAAATTCGAAACTTTTCAATTCAGATTAGTCATTTGGTAAATAAGAAACTAAGCAATCAATTGATAAATGAGAAACTTAGCAAATGTATTCACTTTTTACAAATTAAGAAACTAAGTAATCACTTGGTAAGAATTTACCAAAATTGAAAACTGAGGAAAGTGTTAAAACTTGGGGGATAGGATTCACTTGATAACTAAGAAACTAAGTAATTGGAAAATGCTATATCATTCAAAAGAAAAGTAATAAGAGAAAAACAAAATCAGTTTCCCAATTGGAATTAGGAAAGTACTTGTGAAACTAAAAGAGTATTAATAATCGATGCTTTTATTGGATGCCTTTAGACGTTAGTATACTTATATTACACCTAATTTATCACATCAATATTCACATTCACATTCAATGCGTCATCTGCACTCAGATATTTTTTTCATTTTAATTCCAGTTTTATCAAAAAATTTGCACTTGGTGATCCTTTCAATGGTGCTCATTGTGCACCCATTTTTCAAAACTTTTAATAATAACTAAAATGAAGAAATTCAACCTTTTGCAATATTAACTAAAAAGAAGCACATATACCGAGCTTGGTCCAATAGTCAAGAGTGGCTTTTTAAGATTCTCCCCCTATCAATTTCAGGGTTCAATATAGTTGGGATGCTAAAGAGAAGCACATGCATGCCACTTGTTTATTGACTTATGATTTGTTTTCTATCTCAACTAAAAGATCCTTTTATTATCATAAACTCAAAGAATATTTTGTTGACTTATGATTGGTTTCTATCTCAACTAGAATATCTTTTTATTATCATTAACTCAAAGAATATTAAGGATTGACTTTATTGTCATGAACTCAAAGAATATTGTATTGACTTATGATTGGGGCTCTATCTCAACAAGAAGATCTTTTTATTATCATAAACTCAAAGAATTTTAAGGATTGACTATCACTCTGCCATTTCCAGTAGTTATCCTTTCCTCATTATGTGGTAAAATGAAAGAAAAGAATACACTCAATCCTGGGATTGGTAATTTTGAATATTGAAGTCACAAAGCAATGACTAGAAAGCATAATTTTTCTTTTGACCAGAATTTGATGTATAGATCATTGATAAAGTAATTACAGAAATTGAAAATGTTGAAAAAGATAGAAGTATGGAAAACTAAGAGCCTCAATTGAGAAGTTTGCTTTTGTCCTGTGTGATTTCTATGTGCGATCCAATTTTTCAATTTGGAAGGAAAAATTCTGTTGCTTTTGTTTGGCTTCTTTAGTATACCAACAAATGTTCTCTATTTTCTATGAAACTATTTAGAGTTCAATAGATTTATTAATGTATTAAGGTTTCAACTTTTGGTTTTCTTATGCGTGAAAATGTTGTAGGCGATGCATTTTCCAAATGTAATTAAAAACTTATATTTAAGTTTCATTACATAGTTTTTAATGGATTTGTCATACCTTAGGCATTCCTTTTTTTTTTTCCTTTAAAATTGACCTAAAATTATTTCCATTCCAGATTAAATTGATTACAATTCAATGTATATCAATATCATATTTAATCTCCTCAGGTACAAAGTTACAAGCATAGTGTTCTGTACGAACCTTTGATGGACAACAAAATAAAAAATTTAAAAAAGTGGTTGAACATACTATCTTATAGATGAATTATAAATTTGTCTCACATATGGCATTAGACACTAGGTGATGCTTATATAGATTATGTGATATTAGATGAGAGATAGAGTAAGAGTCGTCGCAGGATAGAGTTCTAGCATTATACACTAGGTGATGCTGATTATGCTATATTAGATGAGAGATAGGGTGAAGGTCCTCATCACGGTGTAGAGTTCTAACTTCAAATCCCCTTCCTCACTTTTGCTTTTTAAATTCCATTCTTTCTTGCTGAGATATGTCTCACTTGGATTTGAAGGGAATTGCTTATGACGACCTGGTGGTAGAGAGCAGCCAGTGCTGCACCGATGAATGGTCCAACCCAGAATATCCACTGCATCACAACCACATGGATGCAATTTAAGAAGTTTAATCGTACCAACCTTAACATAAGAAAAGAATGTGGTTAATAGGTTAATTATGTACTAACATGGTCATCCCACACTGGTTTTTTATTGTAGATGATGGCAACACCAAGACTCCTAGCAGGGTTAATGCCCGTGCCTGTGATGGGAATGGTTGCCAAATGCACCAAGAACACTGCAAACCCGATTGCCAATGGACCCAATATCTGATCAAGAAACCAACAGTCGCATTAAACCTAAACTAAGTAAATTGAAACTATGATTTAAGAGTCCAAATTAATTATGAAAATTATGGTTTTCTCCAAATATGGTGAAAATAAAAGGATGGAAGCCTTACAGGAATGTGGGAGTCTCGGCCCATACGCTTGGCATCAAGAGCAGAAAAAACAGTGCAAACCAGCACAAAGGTACCAACAATCTCAGCACCAAGGCCATCTCCTTTGGAGTAACCCGCATTGACTTTGTTGGCACCACCCCCCATGGTTTGATAGAGGTGCTTTCGAAAGCCCTTCACCACTGCAGCACCACATATTGCTCCTAGGCATTGCATCACCATGTAGAACACAGCCCCGGTCAAGGATATTTTCCTTGCCAAGAACATTGCAAACGTGATCGCAGGATTTATATGTCCTCCTAATATGATGCATGTATCAAATGATTAAGTATCCATAGGCTATGATCATATATCACCGATGGATCAGAGTTCATCAAAATTATAGAAATTAAGCATACTTGGATGAGAGTCTGACCAAATATTGATAAATTTAAATTTCAAAAAGTCTTTATTTATCTTAGCCAAATGCATATATGAGTTAGAACATGCAAGCTGCATTCTAGAAATAACGTATAATTAAATTACCAGAAATACTAGTAGTACAGTAAACGAGGACAAATATCATGCCACCAAAAGCCCAAGCAATGCCTTGGATGCCAACAGTTGAACACTTGTTATCAGACTTGGATGCTCCCATGACAGTCAAAATGGTTATGTAGAGGAAGAGAAAAGTGGCAATGAACTCAGCTATCCCAGCACGGTAGAAGGACCAGGAAGCTAGCTCATTAGGGTCAAAAAGTGCCTTGTATTGGGCTTGAGTAGCCAGGTCAATTCGTTGCCTCTCCGAGAATTCATTGGCTCCTGATCTCACTTCTTCGTCTTCCATTTCTAATTCCTCACTTTCTAAACACTATACGTTGATCTCTCAAGAGATGAATTATTCTGTGAAATATTGCACAAGACAAGATTGATGGGCTAAGAATGAGGGAAGAACTGAGTATTTATAGTAGTCATAGATATCAGGGAAAAGACTACTAAGCTAGCTTACAGCATCACAAAGTCCGCTATTTATATACATTTCATGGACTCCAAACATTATAGACAATTATTCTTTGAACACCAAGTAGAAAAGTTTTAGCTACAAGACATCATAAAGGAATGAAGCAAGACAGGCATAAAAATTAAGATTCTCTTGAGCCATTCACATCACACTTTATTTGTCACATCACATAACATCTTGAGATTATTGCATACACCAAACACACTAATTACATACCATACTTGGAAGAATGAATCATCCGAATATTGTTAATCAACAAATTTGAATAATTTCATAGAAAGGAAAGTCTAATATTCACATATAAGGAAGTAAATGAATGTTAAAGTATAACAGTCACATGTTAACTAGTTTTATGAAATAATATTTTCAACAATTAATTTTTTTGGTAAAAAGTTTTGATTATCCAACTGACTGTAGCATTGGTTGGATCAAACCACAATTCATATATTTTTGCCATTTTTAACAATTAAATTTTTTTGGCCCAAAAGTTTTGATTATCCAACTAACTTTAATATTAGTCTCGTCAAACTGCAACTCGTACATTTTTTCAGGTTATTATCACTTAATGACTTTTTCTTAGCTGATAACATGTTTTATTTTATACAAATCACAATTGCAATCATTAAAAATAAACTTGATTTGAAATAGTTAACTAATTCGAGCCTATTGAGATAGCACTTAGCATTCTTATGAACTATATGTTTAAGAGGAAAATTACTTTTGTTTGGATACCCTATTTTTTTAAAAAAATTGACAATAAACATGTTTTTCAATTACTTTATTGTTTTTCTATCACATTTTTATTTTATACACACACATATATTACATTATTAGAAGTATTATAGTTGATTCTAATAAATTTCCAAAAAAATCTTCTATCCTAGCATTTAAAGTCATCCATTTAATATAACTTGATTTGTTCAAATAGTTTAATAAAGCAAAATAACTCTAGTGATTCAAAAGAGAGGGGAGAAAAAAGGGAGGAAAGTATGAATTTTGACTGCTAAATAGAAGGAAGTACGGTACTAAACGTAAAATAAGAAGAGTGTCAAGTTGGAAAATATTAAGATTTGGAGCAATCTATTCAATTTCCAAAAATATGACATTATTTCACCATGTACATTCTCTATAACCATGACACTTAGTCAGTTTTGTTCAGATGATTTCATCTACTATTTCTCTCTTGTTCGATTTCCCTTCCCTATGATAGCCCCACCTTCCCCTAAGGCGAACCAAAGGGTTCGGCGGACAGCCTGCCCAACTTTCGCTGAGACTCACTCGCTCAATTAATCTCAATAACAATTCCAACCCAAGATATCATTCCCAACATACCTAACTTCACATTGCAAACCATCTACTTAAAGAAACTAAAAGTTCAACTTACATTTCCAAAATAAATTTCAAGTACTAAATATACATCGAAAAGTTGAAATTACATATCCCGAACATAAAGCCTAAGGTTCCAAGATCCAATACAACAAATCAAGAATACAAAAGTAGGATCCAACCCTAGGCAATGAGGTCTTCTCAAGAGTTCTCAATCCCTGTCAAGAAAAAATAAATAGGGGAAAGGGGTGAGTGAACCCTCAGTGAGACCAAGAAGAACATGCAAGTTTGCAAGATCCAGTAATATACACTTTCATTGAACAAGATAAGTAACCAAAACTTTCAAGTAAGAATGCAAATAAGGAAATTAATCACACATTCAATAAAGGATACAGGAGCTCTCAGGAGTTAGTCCATCGCTTGATCAAGATTTCCAGTTGAGTTGACACTCCGTCAACATAACAAGAGCAACTCCGTAGAACCCCACTTGTCAACCGTCTCCATCCACCGTTTCAACCCCCCAACCGGGCCCGCTCATCAAAACAGGTAATTTCGTATTACTTGAGTATACCCAAACAAGTAGTCGACGAATGCATTCCAACTGTCGAAACAGGTAAGGACTCAAGACTCGTCAAATCTCCTGGACAGGGCCTCATGCCTGGCTACAAGTCAATTGACTAATCGAGGGGTTTATACGTCCCCATAAGCAGGCTTGGTCGATGAGGCAACACTCCAATCGACTTAGATTCGATCATAGCACCGAGTCGGGATGAGAGGCACCTCCCACCGAATAAGATGTGGTACATACTGCCGTTCAGTGCCCCCGAATTACAAGCATATTCAAGTACAAAAGTAGGTCATACAAAATCATATCACAAGTATCAAGTATCCAAGTGAGAGAAAGAGAGCAAACGACGGCGATAAAGTACACCCTCGCCTCGATAAGTTTACAAATCATGGAATCACATAACATTGGTACAAGTATCACGTCAATCATATTATAATGAAACATGCACTTGAAACTCACCAATAGTCAAGAGCAAGCGAGAGCAAATCAGGAGATCATTCAAGTTTCTCAGTGTCCACGTGATCACCTGAGACATGCATAATCAAAGTTACCTAGGTATTCAACCAAGGTCAACTTCCAATCAATCAAGTTTTCCCATTCCAAGTCAATATATGTGACAGCCCACCTCCCCTTAGGGCGAACCAAAGGGTTCGGCGGACCGCCTGCCCAACTCTCGCCGGGACTCACTACGAATTCCCACATATCGATCCAAACAATCATTCGTAGGGCCATCACTAGAGGCTATCAAAATTACTAATAAACTCTCGCAAAATACAAACCCCAAAATTACATCAACATTATATTGATATCAACTCATTAATACTAACTCCAAAATACCATAAACCGTCAAATTCAACCATTAAATTCAATCTTATACAAAGCGAGGAAATCCTACAAAAGTACTAGCTTCCTCGATTCAATGCCCCACCTCTAACCCGTTAAGGAAAACAAATTGGGGTGAGCTAACGCCAGAGGCTAAGAAAACATGCAAGCATGCAGGCTCAAGAAAGTTACACTTTATTAAACAAGATAAGTAACCAGAACTTTGAACAAGAATACAAATACAGTCTTTAATTACATATTAAATAAAGGGATAGGGGTTTCGTGAGCCAAGATCCCCAATCTTGATCACATTCCAAATAGTTGACACCACAACTTTCTTATCCATGTAGAGCTCCACTTGTCAACCATCTCCGTCACTGCTTTCACCCCCCCAACCGGCCCGCCAAAAATAGAAAATTTGGTAATACTCGAGTATACCTAGTATGTGGTCGAAGCGAAAGACTCCAACCGAAAAATATGTGAAGACTCATGATTTACCAATCCCTGGCCAAGCCTTACCGCCCGAGGTAAAAGGTTTACCAATGAGGTTTTAAGGCCCCCAACAAGATTAAATAGCAAGTACAACAAACACAAGCAAGCAGGTCAGGTCAAGTAAGAGAGGTCGGCCGAGATAAAGTACACGTCCGCCTCGAAAAGTTTAATAATACGATCAATTTAAACATGTAACAGGTCAAGCAAGTCAACAAATCATGCACTTGACACTCACCAATTAACCGAGAGCGAAAGTGAGTAAATTTAAGAGGTCATACAAGCCGCCTCGTGTCCACGTGATCACCTGAGAGATAAAATCAAAATTACCTAAATGCATTCAAGGTCAAATTTTCAATCAAATAAGGTTCTCGATTCCACATTAAAAGGAATCTCATGAAATTGGAAAATCCATTTTCAAATGTGAAAAGACGTGACGTGCATATACTCAATAAACTAAACTCGAAGCACTTATAAACACTTAAAACAGCAAAAGGGCACATGCATGGGCGGGAAAACGGATGAAAGCGGAAAACACACACTAAAAGGTGTAAAGGACAGTTTTGACACCTTGTACGCCGTTACCCATAACTCAGGCTACAAGTATCGGATTAGAGTGCACGAGGTGCCGTTTCGAAGCTAAGAGAACAAGCTATAACTTTCATGAAGACCATTTCTGCCCAGATTAACTCTTTCTCGGTCGAAAATACAAAAACAGTTTCGGAAATTTTCCCCGTCAGAATTGCCGACAGGCTACATTCAAACTATCATAACTTGGCGCTCACAAACCCGAATCTAGAAATTCCAAAGCCGTTAGAAAGCTAACATACAAGGCTACAATTCTTAAGAAGACATCAAAAGCAAAAACATTCATCTACCCGGTCAAAATGACCCATTACAGTAGCAAAATACGATTCCTGACAGAAACAGGGCATCAGGGGTAATTTAGTCATTTCACATGCTACAGTGCTCCGATTCATCTGAAAATTTACAGGTAGCATCCTCACTCAATTTTCTACAACTTTCATGCTTTAGGCTAAGGCTATTTCAGCCTCCATCATACTCGAATATTCAAGCCAAATTCGGACAGAAAATCCAAACAAAATTAAAACTTGGAATTCACCCAAACCAACCAATTTCCAACCATCCAATTCAGTTCCTAGCAAACTAAAATCAACTTCCAATCATCAATTCCCAACATCAAGCATTGCAACTAGTGAAACCCTAACCCTAGCTCTTGGTCAAAGTTCAAGACAAGCAAACAATAAAACCAATCCATGGAATCATCTCACAAGCCAAGGATAAGTATGAATCAAGCCAACAAAACCACCAAATCCAACAATTACACATTATCATCAAAATTTCAGCTTATATACAAGGAAAAAATACCTTCTTGGCTTATGTTCTTGATGAAATTACAAGCCCAAGATAGTCCACTTAACTTCCTAACTCAAGCTTCAAGATTGATGGTTGAGAGTTGCAAGAATCCCCAAGCTTTTCTTCTTTTTTCCTCTTTTTCTCTCTTCTTTTCCTTCTCTTTTTTCACGCTTTTCCTTCTCTTTTTTTTTTCCTTGTTTGGCCGGTTCATGTAAGCTAATAAAACAACTAAAAGATAACATCAAATAGATATTTTCTTGCTTAGTCAAAATTGGTCAAAATTCTCATGCAATTCAACCTAACAACTTAGGTCATTTTCCACTCTTGCCCACATGATTTCTTTTCCTATCAAATTAGTCCATAGGTACTCAATTTAACCTAGCCTATCAAAGCTTAAGTACACTTACTTAGGCCACTAATCACCCAATTACCCTAATAACTCTCGATGCTGCATAAATTCACACAAAATTCATGAAATAACAAACATTGATTTGTACATATAATTAGGGTTTAGAAAATATATTAGGGTTGGTACTTTAGTGTTTAATTTACAATTAGGTGTAAACAAATTAGGGTTTTATCGAAAATTAGGGTTTTCAAGCAAACTAGGGTTTAAATGTCAAATTAGGGTTTTGACTTGTAAAACAAAATAGGTAAAACAAAATACTTTAAGAAGTAAAACAAACCAAAAAAAACGCCTTGGCAAACAATAATCACTATAATTAGCATTATTTAATATTTTCCAAAAACTTGGGAAAATCGGGGCCTCACAATATAAATCTCATGTGGTGGAAAAATCCTTTTTCCCAAGTATGGAATGGTGTGTAAATAATCAAAAGATTAGGTTTGAAAACTAGGTAATGTTTCCAAGGGATTTCTAAACTTTCGACACGTAGAAGAATTTTCAATTTTTGTAACATTCTTTGAAAAATCATAACTTGAGTTCTATAAATCCAAAATTTATGAATCTTATTAGCATTTGAAAATAGAATTGATGAACTAAAACTCTCTAGGAGGCACTTTTTCAAGATTCAAATCAGAGACCAGTCAAATTTTCGTTCAAATATGCTGCTATAGTAAAAATAGGGCATAACAATCTTAAATTTAAGTCAAATTTGAAAATTTTTTAAAATTCACAGATATTGAACTAGTCTCTGAAATTTATGCCACTGAAAGAAGTCTGAGTCTAGTTTCAAACGCAACAAACGGCGCTCAATTTTGACTCCTATACATTCAGTTATGGTCTGTTTTCTAAAGGCTGATTCACTGCCCTCCCACCAGAATTTCCAGCAGGAAAGCACACGAAAATTTCGTTCTTTTTGAACTTGGTTGAGCAGGTATTTCTCACTCATTTTATCTACATTTGAAGCCAAATATCTAGCAAAGTTTATAGAGTAGTTTGAGACAAAAACACCCCAAATTTTTTTGACAAAAACCAAGCCAAGATGAAGAAGCAATTCGGGCAGCTTTAAAGCAGAAATTTTTCCAGCTTTCTTGTTCTTCCTTTAACTCAAATTTTTCTCAACCAAATGACAAGATTTTTGAAAGATATTTTACACATTCATTACCCAACATATGGCAAGTATTTTAGCATCCAGAGGCATCCAAATTGCAGAAATAAAACAAGAGAAAATGCAGCAGAAATTTTGGACAGCAAGCTTCTTTCTTCTCTCCAAATTTCTCCAAAACTTTCTCACCAAATACAAGCCAACATTTACTACAACAACAACCACAACCACAAAAAAATCCTCAAGTCCGCTACCTAAGAGGCCACCTCAAGACAACTACCTAAGTTGGGAATTCAAGAACCCAACTCAAATGTTCCAAAAATATCATTTCTAGCAAAAGTAATCCATGGATCTAGTGTAGATCTAGAAGATCTAACATTATCAAGGCTAAAACTAAAAGATCTACACATCATACCTCGAGTTCTAGCAAAATCAAGCAAGATCAAGGGTAGATCTACCCAAGAGTGGACTCCCAAGTCTTGCACCTTCAAGTATCCTCAAGTTAAGCCAAAGATCTAGTTGGTTCTTGGTGATTTCTTCAAGTGGAGTCTTCAAAGATCAAGAAGAAGAATAAGGTGGACCTCTCTCTCTCTCTCTCTATCGGCTCTCCCTCTCTACCTCGGCTAGAACAAGAAGAAAAGGAGCAAAATGAGCTCTCAAATGAAGTCTTCAAGGGACAAGAAGATGAAGATGAAGAAGAAGAAGAAGAAACAAGCTTCCTTTCTCTCTCTCTTTCCCTCTCTCTACCTCGGCTCCCTCTCTCTCTTTTGCTCCCTTGGTTGGCTGAAAAATGAAGTAGAAGATGCAGAAAAAAGGAAGATATAAGGAGGATAAAAGGCTTGGCTCTCCATGTTTTAAGGAGAGTTGGTGGCTGACTCCACCAACTTGACTTTATGTCGCGTCAGCGCCCGACGCTCTAATTTTTACTGGATTTTCTCCTTCCGACACTGTCCTACCATGAATATATCTCTATAAAGTCTTTGCATATGCTCGGTTTCATCTTTGAGCTACTATTCACATCACGACTCGAAAATTAACACTTAAACTGGTCGAAACAAAAAATCGGGCAATTTATTCACAAAAAATTCTCTAAATTAAAAAATGATAACTCGATGCATAAATTTACTAACATTTTAGTGAAAATACATAATATAATTATGATTATCATTATTATTTATTTTTTAATAAAAATACAATTTCTAAACCCTCACATCCTTTCCTCCTTAAAGGAATTTCGTCCTTGAAATTCATACTTTGATTAAGAAACAAGTCTGGATATTTCTTTTTGGATCTCTTTCCCTACTTCTCAAATTTTTTCCTCGACTTCATGATTTCTGCATAGAACTTTCACTAAAAGGATTCGCTTATACCTTCATTCTTTCATCTTTCTATCCCAAAGGTTTCACAGGTTTCTCCTCGGAATTCTAACATTTACTCGAAAACTCCAGATATCACTTTTCACATTTTACTATGATGAACTGTAAAATCTATTTCACTTCAGATATCATACTTATCCATCTTACCTCATGTAAACCATAATCTATAATATCTCACATAAGTCAAAGAACTAATATCCTCACATACATTTACAAATCCACATATCTCATTAATAAGCCAATCAAGGGTAACAAAGGATCACTCACCAATTAAATTCATTTTCACCTCAACATAACAATCACAAGTCCACGTTCTTGACATAATCGAATCCTGAGTTGAAGCATGATATAACAAGACTTTCACTAATCTCCAATCCACAAGAAACAAGAATTTTCACTTCAATATCTCATTCAATATTACTAATTTTAATTCTCCAAACTTAATTTTAATTTCACAAGGCCTTTCATGCAAATCAAGGAAAAGTCTACAAATAGTTTAGGGCAAAAGTCTAGATATAAGAATAGAGAGAAAATGTTATTTAGAACCAAGGAAAGTGAATCAAACCAAGGAAAGTAAAAGAAAGAATGCAAAAGAGAAGCAGCAAAGTTGATAGCTTTGCCACCTTTTGGTTTTGATCATATCTAGAGCTTCATTTATCAGATTGAGATGCATTTTATGCCATTTCGACACTAGGACACAGGGCCACATTTCCTATGAAGACTTTGAAATCAAATTCATACATTTATGTGGTCAAAACAGCAATCACAGAAGTGTAAGAAGGTGCCGGGTTTGAATCAGGTCATTTGAGTAGTTTCGGGAAAATGACTATAACTCCAAGTAGGAAAGTCGGAATTGAATGCCATCAGCGGCATTTGAAACTAGATTCATAGAGCTTTCAATGGTATAAAAATCAGACTTTAAGTCATTGCCAATTGATACCAAAAAAAACTGAGAAGTTGACTGAAATTGCTCACTGATTTCACCTCAGTTTACAAAATTTTCAACAAGAATTCAAGGCAGAAAATGCATAGCTTTGGTTCAAATTCAACATAAAAGTGAAGGTTGATGTGTTGACAAGTTCACTGAACAAGAACTTGCCCAAAATTATCAAGAAAAAGTGGAAATCAAAGCTGATTTACTTCCCCTGTTTTGGCCAGTACAAAGCAAAATTTCCACCAACAATCTTTCATCATTTGATCAACAAATCTTCCAACTTTCCAAAGCAAATCCACAAAATCCCCTCATTAACATATCAAGAAACGTCTAGTCAAGATCCTTAGCAAGTATAACCATGAAAATTTACACATAAATTACCCCAATTTAACTTGTCATCTTAAGCAACTCAAACTAATAACTTAACAAGAAAACACAAGATTCCTCCCTTAAAGTCATCCCTTTTGTCCTCAAATTCAACGTCCTACCATCAATGACAAAGGTACTCAAAGAGTAAAGAGTATTTACCCCAAATCTTTATACCATGTCCTTAATCTATATACATTATTCTCCAATCTTAGAGTGGTCTAGATCTACATCTCGACGTCACTTTTTGGTTTCCATTTCTCATATATGTCTATGGCTAAAGATATCCCAAGAGGTAAGGATCGTTTAAACTTAGATACATTACTAGGCCCAATCCAAACACATAACACCTCCATAATATATTGATAGTTACACCAGTCAATAATGCTAGCGTCCTACAAATTCTAGGTAAGGATTCAATTTTAAATCAAACCACCAATAATCAAAATCCTAACTAGGGAGGGGTTATTAACTTCGTCCATGATTCTTATAGAGGGCTCAAGTTTAAAATAAGTAAGACAAAATAGAATAACATAAACTATTAGTAAACCAAACTGTAAAGAGATCCAAAGCAGTTTATATATAATTAAAATGAGAGAAGTGTGTCGAGTACATCATAATACATGTTCATAAAAAGAGGCATGAAAGTCACATCAAATCTGCAAATACACTGAACAAAAGAGCAGTACTTAAAACAGTTAACAAACATGCATTTACAAGGATGAGAACCACTCTAACGGTCTCTCTCACAAAAAAGGGTACATAAAGCCCCAACTCCAAATCCTACTACCCTAATCTGCCTCAGAAGTTGAGGTCTCAGAGGTGGCAGTCTCCGAGGGTTAGACTCCAAATCCTGGGAATCTGCCTCGGCCACAGCGGCATCCCTTCCCATGTCCTCATCACTAGCCACTGCATCCTCCTTAACTTGGTTAGTTTCGAGGACTCCCTCAACCATAGCCTCAGACTTGGCCACTATGCCATCGCTTCGAAAGCAACTCTCACGATTCTATCAATGGCCGGCGCTGAATCTCCTACTGGAGCTTGCGAATTCTATCGATCTGAGTCCACTCCACTGTGCCTATCCACCCTCTCGTAGCTCTCTCGACTCTAGTCAATCTTCTCCTCTCATGATAGATCGATAGAACTACCTCGTCAGGGTAGGCATGTCTCCTCCAACACTCACAATCCCCGCCTAACTGGTCTTGGTTACGGCTAGAGGGCACTCCCTCGGCCTCATCGGTAAGAAACCACGAGTTGAAGGTGTCTAGGCACGTCATCACCACCACCACAATCCATAACTTACAAGAACGAACTCAATTAGAACTTAATAAAACTTAAGTATCATTAACACTTAAACATACATAATGGCTATCTCTTACATTTCTTTCTAACCTACTAAACTCTCAATTATTTAATAACTCTAATTCTTAACCAATCATCAAGTGATAAAGTCACCTCATGCTCAACACACAATCTAATCCCATAGTCCGGCATCCTAAACTTTAAACCTAGGATACACGATAAAGATTTGAAACCTAAGCTCTAATATCACCTGTGACAGCCCCACCTCCCCCTAAGACGAACCAAAGGGTTCATGGACCGTCTAACTCTCGCCAGAACTCACTCGCTCAATTAACTTCAATAACAATTCCAACCCAAGATATCATTCCGAACATAACTAACTTCACATTGCAAACCATCTACTTAAAGAAACTAAAAGTTCAACTTACATTCACAAAATAATTTTCAAGTACTAAATATACATCCAAAAACTGAAATTACAAATCCCGAATATAAAGTCTAAGGTTTCAAGATCCAATACAACAAATCAAGAGTACAAAAGTAGGATCCAACCCGAGGCAGTGATGTCTTCTCACGGGTTCTCAATCCCTGTTAAGGAAAAACAAATAGGGAAAGGAGTGTTTAACACTCAAGTGAGGCCAATAAGAGCATGCAAGCTTTCAAGATCCAATAATGTACACTTTCATTGAACAAGATAAGTAACCAAAACTTTCAAGTAAGAATGCAAATAAGGAAATTAATTACACATCCAATAAAGGATACAGGAGCTCTTAGGAGCAAGTCCACCGCTTGATCAAGATTTCCAGTTGAGTTGACACTCCATCAACATAACAAGAGCAAGTCCATAGAACCCCACTTGTCAACCATATCCATCCACCGTTTCAACCCCCCAACAGGGCCTGCTGGTCAAAAGAGATAATTTGGTATTACTCGAGTATACCCAGACATGTAGTCAGCAAATGCATTCCAATCGACGAAACAGGTAAGGACCCAAGACTCGTCAAATCTTCTCGACTAGGACCTCATGCCTGGCTGTGAGTCAATTGACTAATCGAGGGGTTTAGACATCCCCATAAGTAGGGTTGGTTGATGAGACAATGCTTTAATCGATTTAAATTCGATCATAACACTGAGTTGGGATGAGAGGCACCTCCCACTGAATAAGATGTGGTACATACTGTTGTTCAGTGCTCCCGAATTACAAGCATATTCAAGTACAAAAGTAGGTCATACAAAATCATATCACAAGTATCAAGTATGTGACAGCCCCACTTTCCTCTAAAGCGAACCAGAGGGGTTAGCGGACCGCCTGCCCAACTCTCGCCGGGACTCACTATAGTCCTCAATTAATTACAAATTAAAACTCCAATAAATAATAATTACAATTCTAAAACTCCAAAAGTACAAAAATGCTAAAATCCACAAGTACGTCCCAGTAGTAAATACAACCCAAGTTCTCCAAAATATAAATTACAACTCAACCAAAATTATAATTGTACAAGAAATACTCCAAAATTACTAATAAGGCCACTACATATGCTTCTGATCACCTCGATTCCTGTGGAGGGAAAATAAATATTTTTGGGGTGAGCTAAAGCTCAGAGAGGTTCTGAGAAAACAAGTATTTTAGAATTTAACTGTTTTATCAGAGCACGAAAGCATTGGAATATTCAAGTCTTTGAAATCACGTGAGAAGGTACTTTTCACTAGAAATTTGCAAGGCAAAACAATTCACCTAAATAATTTAATTCATCACACGAGCACTTTGACAAATAATCAAGCACACTCACAGGACACTTTTCAACTAGGAGAGAATAATACTGGACCGCCGACTGGAGATCGCTGCTCACTAGGGAGACTTGCTGGATTGTCTCAACTAGGAGAACGGTGCTTAATAAATATTAAATCAGTTATAAAAGGATACAGTGCTCACTTGGAGCTATTTCACTAGCCCACTTCACCTTATAACTCCTAAACAATCCCCTCACTTCATCTGGCCATCACCTTATCCCTCCAGTGTTAATACTGAGTATACATGCCCCTAAGTACCAACCCACCCGAATAGGCCGAGGGGAAAGGCCTTGTTCAGTCAATGTGGTAAAGTACATGTGAGGACCCAGAATTTCATGAATTATACACCCGAATTTTCTTGAATTACTTGCTCATATTTCTTTTGAGAACCCTAAATTTTTCATGAATTATTTTTCATTGTATTCATTTAAGTGCAAATCATTTTCTTTAAACATTGGTAGCATACAATTTTCATTAAGTGCATTATTTTCCTTAAGTTCACTATTTTGTATGTATTGTATGCAATTAATTTGGAATTGTATTTTTCATATTTCATGTAGCCAAATACATAAACTTATATGGTATTAAGTGGATCACATTTTACATTAAGGGATTTGATGGCAATTAGCAAAGATATCATTTCATTTTTGGCCAAGATTTGGCCATTTGTCAACCATCCAACAACCACTTTGACTTAAGCCTTCTATATAAATCCTTGTCTTCAAAAATTTGAGCAAAATTTTCCCTCCTTTTCTCTCTCTCTTGGCCCGCCATATCAAGGGGAAAAACAACAAAACCCTAAGCTAAAAATTAGTCATTCTAGTGAAGGAAAATAACTTTGAGTGAAACCCTAGTTAGATTACTACTACAACTTCAAGCTTGGTGGCAAGGAGTGGAATTCTTTTGGGTGGTTTGCTCACACTTCTAGTAAGGTAAGTCCTCTCTTAATCATGCTTTAATAAGCTTAAATCCTAAGAGGATGTTGGTTAGGTGACATTAAAGTACTTATGGTTGCTTAGAAGGATTGATCATGGAAGGATTTATTGTGTTTGAAAACTAGAACTTAGGTTTTTAATTTTGGCTATCATGTGTTTGATGAAATGCTTAATGACTTGTGATGCTTTAATGATGGAGTTAATTGCTGTTTTAGCTTGTTAAACACCTTGGAAAATGATGGAAATGGCTTTAAAGGATTGATAAAAGAAAATGCCTCCAATCTGAAAATTTTGCAGGAAATCAGAAATGGAAATCAGTCCACTTCCCGAGGTTACTGTTCACCGTGGGAAATGAATTAGCATCCAAGCCCTATACCTTTAGAAAGCCCTATGAACCTAGTTTTAAACGCCGCTGACGGAGCTCGATTTCGATTTTCCTACATCGAGTTATGGCCATTCTTCCGAGACTGTTTGACCAACCTGTCATTGACCTGACAGTTTTCCTGTGCTTCTGATTTTGCCAATTTCGACCATGATTAATTCTGATTTGAGATTCGACCTCTTCATGAAAATTGTAGGTCTATGTCTTAGCTTTGAAACGCCATAAAATTTGTTTCAATCTGATAAACGTAGCACCAGTTATGATCAAAATGCCGAGGGGTGACAAAGCTGTCACCATTTGTTCTTCACCGTTGCATTTCCTTTCTTCACTTGTCTTAGTTCAATCCCTTTTATTTGGTTCAAATGGATATTTTTCAGTCCATATTGTACTTGAATCATTAACCTAGTTTGTACTTGATTCTTCTTTGATTTCCACTTCCAATTCATTTTGAACCATGGCGACACTTTTGAACCGTGGATAGACTTTAGTTTATCTAAGTTTGATCGGTTAGGCTCTAATCGCTTTATATTGGACACCCTAGACTTGTATATTTTGGTTTGTCCATTTTCTTAAGTTAAGCTTTATTGTGATGATGAATTTTACTTCGGATTGATTTTGATCCGTAAAATATTCCCTAGATTGGCGTGTACTCCTCTACTATTGGTGAGTGTTCCAACTCCTTTTCAAATGAAAAATCTTGTTATTGTTGCAAAGGAATGAACTGTTGAAATGATTTACGAGTATTTATAAGGAAATGATTTATCACTATTTCCAAGTAGAATTTACTTTTTCAAGTGGAATAATTTTGAAGGATTTGTGACTGTTTCATGCTTGTTTACTTGACCAACTTGATTAGTTGAAATACTTGAGTACTTGAATTATGTGATGATCCGCTCTCTTGTGATTTGTGAACCACTTAATGTGAACGAGTCGTGCACTTTATCACACTCAATCTCTTTTACTTGAAATTTTGTATCTTTGAATTATGAACTTGTGGTGTGCATGGCTTATACTTGACTTTCGTGAGTCTTTGGGCGGCATGTGTCACGCCGAATAGAGTGGGAGGCACCTCTCATCCCGTCCAGACTTTGATCTTGACTAAGTGCTTGACTTGTGAAGTGCTTGGCGGCGATGTGTCACGCTTCGAATAGAGTGGGAGGCACCTCTCATCCCGTCCCCAAGATGCGTTGTTCTTGATTAAGTGCTTGATTTATAAGTCTCGGTAGTATGTACCACACTCAAGCCAAGTGGGAGGTACCTCTCATCCCGCTCAGTCCCACATCTGATTTGTATCTTGAGCGGCGATGTGTCACGCTCGAATAGAGTGGGAGGCACCTTTCATACCGTCTCAGTACCTTGATCTTGATAAGTTGGTATTGCTTTATTCTGTATTAAACGTGAGATTGTCTATTTGTTTGCCTATTTATTGTCTCATCTTAATCAAAAGATTCTTAAATGTTTTCAAAGTGAACATTTGACCATGTTCTCGACTTACACGTATTTTTTTTAAAGACTCAAATATTTTACAAAAGTATTTAATTCAAATGTCCATGAATTTGATAAAACGTGAATTTTCTTGTTTTCACTGAACATTCACTGAGCTTTAGCTCATCCCAAAAATATTTTATTTTTCCCCGTGGCTCGAGATGAAGGAAAGCGGGAAGTGATCTTTCATAGTATGGTAGCGGGATTATCTCTTGTACTATTTGCAGTTTGGACAGTTGGACCTTTGGAGTACTTGGATTCATTGGAAATGTAATTATTATTTGAAGATCTCGCTTTGTAATTATTTGAGATGTGTGATATGATTAAGAACTCAATGAGTCCGTGAGAGTTAGGGGTGACCCGCCGATACCCTAGGGTTACCTAGGGAGAATTAAAATTCACATAGCCTATCATGCAAGTAATATACAAACAGTGGAAAAGTAAACAGTTGAACAGTTATAGACAGTTAGGTCGAGTGCGATAAAGTACACACTCGCCTAAAAACAAGTATTTAACACTTATGAAATCAAGTAACATCAAGTATTAATCACATAAGTATGTAATTCACATAACATATAAGGAATACTCACATGTAATAGAAAGTTAAATGGAAGTTAATTTCACAGTAATTATTTCACTTGTGCACATTAATAAATCAATATGTAAACAAGTAAATCACAAATAAGTTTATAAACAAGTGAATCAGTTAATAAGTATTTTGAAATACTCACAATTAATTGAAAACATTTACATTTATAAAGAGTAGTAGCAAAATAGTACATGTGAAAAATAAGTTGGAAAACAAGATTAAAATATGTAGGGAAAAGTTCAAAGAACCCTCACAAGTCATTTTACGTGTAAATGGTCAAGCATCTTTGAAATTTAGAATTCATATATAAATTGTAGTAGATCATTTGATACTCATTTAATAAATCATTTAATTTGAAAACAGTAGTAAATCATAGCATTTGTAAATAACTTAAAACACTTTTAATTTAGTAGAAAATCATATTATTTGTAAAGAGTAATAGTCAAATATTTCATTTGAAGATTAATTGGAACCAGTTTGAAAATAAGTTAAACAAATTCAAAACAAGACAAAACAAATTAGAACCATCACCTCAATATTAGCAATTTAAGAAATTAAATTATTTCTCGCATAATCCACAATAAACCACAATATAGGATATCAATGATAAAACAGTTCAATGCCTTTAGAAATCATTTTAATGATAAACATTTCTTTGGTAAAACAATAATAAATCCAAAATAGTATAGAAGTTAAAACAATTCACAATTTATTTCCTTAAACCAACAATAAACATTTAGTTAAAACAAGTTGGAACACTCACCAAGTTTCACACTCGTCCACATAAATCACCAATCACCATTTAATCTTCATGGCACATTCAAGTCCTGGGATCAAGTAAAATAACAAGACTTTCACAAATTTCAATCCATAAGAAACGAGAAACTTTAGCTTAAAATCCTCAATTAACATGTCCAACTTTAACCTCTAAACTATAGTCCCAAATCCACAAGACCTTGGCTCAAATTAAGGGAAACGACCACAAGCATACTAGGGCATGGTTGAGGTGTCATGTGGAGTAAAAATGTTATCTTGAACCAAGAAAAGTATTTGAACCAAACCAAAATGAAGGAATAAGTACAAAAGAGAAACATCAACTTTGATAGCTTTGACGCCTCTCGGTATTTTGATCAAAACCAGAGCTACACTTATCAGATTGAGTTGAATTTTCATCGTTTCGAAGCTAAGACATAGCTCTACAATTTTTATGAAGCCATCAAAATTCACTTCATCCATTTTCGTTGTCAAAAATGGCAATTACAGAGACTTAAGAAAACTGTCGGGTTACGTCAGGAAAGCAGGAGCAGTTTCGGGAGAAAATCCATAACTCAATGTTGAAATATCGGAATCGAGTGCTGTTAGTGGAGTTTAAAACTAGATTCATAGGGATTTCAATGGTATAAAAATCAGACTCTAGTTCGTTGCCAATTGATACCAGAAAATCCTACAAGTTGGCTGAAACTAGAGACTGTCGGGTAAAACAGGGGAGAAGAGCAGTCAGGGGTATTTTGGACATTTCTAATGCTACAGTGCTCAGATTGATCTAAAATTTTATCAGTAGGTAGTTAACTCAATTCCCTACAATTTTTATGTTTTTATAAAGAGCTGGTTTGGACTCTAACATGGTCAAATTCACAGAGGAACTAGACACAAAAAATTTGGAGTTTAAGTTCAAACAGTTAGTGTGCTATTTTACCCTACTTCATCAAAAGAATTTACCAAGTGATTCCAACATCCAAAATCTGTCCTCACCTATCCTAACCCATTCTCAACATCAACCACAAGCTATACTACAAGATTCAAGGGTTGTGCAAGTTTGGTTACCTCTAAAACCTTCAAGAAACCAAGTTGCAAACTGGACAAGGAAGCAGCCAGCAGTCTTCTCCTGAAGTGACTGCAACAACTCCATGAAAGGTGCAAAGTTGCTCCAGCTTTTCCCTTCTCCTAACTCAAACTCCAAGTTGGATGATTAAAAGTGGATTGAAACACAAGATTTCCTCTCTTTTTCTCTCTTTCTTTGCCTTCTCTTCCCCACGGTTTTCCTTCTTCTTTATCCAGCCCTCCACCCGATTCCTATTGGCTGGTTTCTCTCTTGTGTTGGACTAAGTTTGGCCAAGTGATAAAGTTTAAGAGCTATTTAGGGGGTTGGGTCAAAGGTTTGGTCCAAGTCAAGGATGTCATGCCAAATGCAACCTAGCAATTTAAGGTGTCCATCATCCTTACCCCAAATGATTTCTTATCCTATCAATTAAGTCCACTAATACATAATCTCACCTACATAAACTACGAATCACCCAAGGATTTTAATCACCTTCGCGCAACTCTTACTACCTTAACAAATCAAGGTCGCAAAATATAATCCAAAGTTAGGGTTTTTGAGCAAACCAAAACTTGTAACACTTGAAATACCATTGGTAAAAATACGGGATGTTACAAAGTATCCAAGTGAGAGAAAGAGAGAGAATGAGGGCGATAAAGTACACCTTCGCCTGGACAAGTTTACAAATCACGGAATCACATAACATTGGTACAAGTATCATGTCAATCATACTATCATTAAACATGCACTTGATACTCACCAATAGTCAAGAGCAAGCGAGAGCAAATCAGGAGGTCAATCAAGTTTCTCGGTGTCCACGTGATCACCTGAGACATGCATAATCAAAGTTACCTGGGTATTCAACCAAGGTCAACTTCCAAACAATCAAGTTTTCTGGTTCCAAGTCAAAAGAAATCTCGTGTGGTGGAAAAATCCTTTTTGCCAAGTATGGAATGGTGTGTAAATAATCAAAAGGTTAGGTTGGAAAACTAGGAAATGTTTCCAAGGCATTTCTAAGCTTTCGACACTTTCTTAGAAGAATTTTCAGTTTTTGTAACATTTTTTGAAAAAATCATAACTTGAGTTCTATAAGTCCAAAATTTGTGAATCTTATACCATTGGAAAATAGAATTAATGAAATAAAACTCTCTAGAAGGCACTTTTCCAAGATTCAAATCAGAAACCAGTCAAACTTTTGTTCAAATGTGCTGCTACAGTAAAAACAGGGCATAACAGTCTTGAATTTAAGTCAAATTTGAAAATTTGTCAAAATTCACAGAAATTGAACTAGTCCCTGAAATTTATGCCACTGAAAGAAGTCTGAGTCTAGTTTCAAACGCAACAAACGGTGCTCAATTCTGACTCCTGTCCATTCAGTTATGGTATATTTTCTAAAGGCTGATTCACTGTCCTGCCACCAGAATTTCCAGCAGGAAAGCACACGAAAATTTCTTTCTTTTTGAACTTGGTTGAGAAGGTATTTCTCACTCATTTTATCTACATTTGAAGCCAAATATCTAGCAAAGTTTCTAGAGTAGTTTGAGACTAAAACACCCCAAAATTTTTTGACAAAAACCAAGCCAAGATGAAGAAGCAATTCGGGCAGCTTTAAAGCAGAAAATTTTCCAGCTTTCTTGTTCTTCCTTTAACTCAAATTTTTTTTCAACCAAATGAAAAGATTTTTGAAAGATATTTTACACAAACATTACTCAACATATGGCAAGCATTTTAGCATCAAGAGACATCAAAATTGCAAAACTAAAAGAAGGGAAAATGCAGCAGAAATTTTGGGCAGCAAGCTTCTTTCTTCTCTCCAAATTTCTCCAAAACTTTCTCACCAAATACAAGCCAACATTTACTACAACAACAACCACAACCACAACAAAATCCTCAAGTACGCTACCTAGAGGCCACCTCAAGACAATTACCTAAATTAAGAATTCAAGAGCCCAACTCAAATGTTCCAAAAATATCATTTCTAACAAAAGTAATCCGTGGATCTAGTGTAGATGTAGAAAATCTAACATTATCAAGGCTAAAGCTAAAAGATCTACACATCATACCTCAAGTTCTAGCAAAATCAAGCAAGATCAAGTGTTGATCTACCTAAGAGTGGACTCCCAAGTCTTGCACCTTCAAGTATCCTCAAGTTTAGCCAAAGACCTAGTTGGTTCTTGGTGATTTCTTCAAGTGGAGTCTTCAAAGATCAAGAACAAGAACAAGGTTGACCTTTCTCTCTCTCTCTCTCTCTCAGCTCTCCCTCTCTTTCTCTCTCGGCTCTTCCTCTCTCTCTCTTTCAGCTCTCCCTCTCTCTCCCTCTTTACCTCGGCTGGAACAAGAAGAAAAGGAGCAAAATGAGCTCTCAAATGGAGTCTTCAAGGGACAAGAAGATGAAGATGAAGAAGAAGAAGAAACAAGCTTCCTTTCTCTCTCTATTTCTCTCTCTCTACCTCAGCTCCCTCTCTCTCTTTTGCTCCCTTGGTTGGCTGAAAAATGAAGGAGAAGATGGAGTAAAAAGAAAGATATAAGAGGGACAAAAGGCTTGGCTCTCCATGTTTTAAGGAGAGTTGGTGGCTAACTCCACTAACTTGACTTTATGTCGCGTCGGCGCGTGACGCTCCTTTCCTCCTTCCGACACTGTTCTACCATGAATATATCTCTGTAAAGTCTCTGTATGTGCTTGGTTTCATCTTAGAGCTACTATTTACGTTACAGCTCGAAAATTAACACTTAAACTGCCCGAAATATAAAACCGAGCAATTTATTCACAAAAAATTCTCTAAATTAGAAAATGATAACTCGATGCATAAATTTACTAACATTTTAGTGAAATTACATAATAGAATTATTATTATCATTATTATTTATTTTCTGATAACAATACAATTTTCGAACCCTCACATTCCCAACATATCTCCCTCACTCTGCTATTTCAAAATGCAGATTTGTCCTCTCTTAGTTGCTAATCTTTTGCTCTTATCCTATCCTGCCATCACCGTTCTTTCTTTTTATTTTTTCCCTCTAACCGTCTACTCTTTTTCTAGATCATCTCAATTTCAGCACTCTTTTTGGCATGCATAAAAATTTTCAAGTTTGCACATGGGAAGATAAGTGATAATCAAAATTATGGAAGAATGAACCTATACTTGATTAGTTCTAGAGCAAGATTGAATCCAGAAGAAGTTAATCAATTCTCATATTTTTTAAAAACTAAAGAGGGTATGGTTTGGAATCAAGGTTTGGGTTTTTTTTTTTTTTAAATGATGATATTTTGGAGCTCCCTGCATCACTCTTTCTACACCCTCTCTCCTAAAGATAGATAGTGGAGGAAAGATGAATTTACACATATGGGTGGAAAGAAATAGATCTAGGAAAAATTAGCCTTCTTTCTCTAGAGATCAGGCTGAATAAAGGGAATAAAAAGAGCAGCCTTTGCTTTTTGGAAGTCAAATAGAGGGAAAGACCCAGATAAGTGTTAATTCTTTCATTGACCTCACTAATTGGGAAAGCAAATGATAGGTTCTCTTGATTTTTTTCATTGACTTTCTCTAATTTTGCAGGATATGACTACGAAGAGGGACTTGTAGGGCAAGGGACAATTGATGGAGTGGAATAGGTATAGCCAAATGGGATGATCCTCTAATAGGGGCAAGCATCATAAATTGAAGCCTAATAGCTTTAGGAAAGATATTTTTTCTCTTCTGAATACCTTGGTTTCAACATGCTGGATTTTTTTGCTAAAATAAGCCTACTAATACACAAATAATTTTCTATGAGTAGTTTTAATTTTGTTATTTAAATTATTGAATAAATTGATAAAATCTTATATTCCAAAAATAGCCTTGCCATGTTTTGAAATGTATAATTTTTAAATATGATTCATGAAGTACATGATCTAAGATTTATAAAGAGGGCAGTGAGTAGCTAACAAAAGATATTATATCTCACGAGCAATGCATTAAAGGTAACAAGATGGTACATTGAACACCCTGAGCATTTATTTAGTTGTAAATTAGTTACTGGTCCTCATTGTTCTGGCCTACACGTATCCTTTGATAGATTAGTTTAACTAGTTTGGTTAATTTCTAAAAGGAGGTAAAAGAAATACTATGATTATGATGATGGATATTGTGCTACAAGCTGCATATAGAACATAGTTTGACCATGATGCAAGCTACAGAACAGATTCAACATGGTATCATGAATGTTCATGTTATTTTTATTCTTAATCATCATATGAGAAAAATAACTGATAAGCTAACTTGAATTTTTGTCATTCATTGGAAACTAGTAAATACTAATATTACTACTTAGTCAAAATAAAATAATGTACCCTTGGTTGCAATATGAATACATGTTATCATCCATTCATGACTAGATTTTCCTTAGAAAATGTTAGAAGCTTGTAGCCATTTGTAATCTCGTATCATTTTATTTGTGCACTAAAAGTTGGAGGTAAAATGACCTTTTTCTCATTTTTAGTTCCTAAAATAGAATAGCTATTTTATAAACTATGAAGTTAGGCACCATTCTACTAACTAGAGGTAGTGGAAATTTCTAACCTTTACACCAAGCATTTGTTTCTTTTGGTTTTAGTTATGTGAATCATGGCACTTGATTTGATTTACTTATATTTCTTTGTTTGCCTTTCGCTCGCTGGTTATCAAAGTGCAACTAACTAATATAGTTATGTGTTGGCTATCTTTCTTTTGGTTTTGTTCCAACTAGGAATATGACCCAATAAATTATGCAATAACTCTGGTTTTGCTGAATTATGACTCTGATTTACCATACATCTTAGTCTTGTTTTATGTTTCTAGATATTTTTTTACATCTTTATTAAATTGATACATTAGTCTTTTTAATGTTTCTAGATTTTTTTTCCAACTTTATTAAATTGATACATTAGTCTTTTTTTATGTTTCTAGATATTTTTTTATCTTTATTAAATTGGTTGTATCATTATATTTGTGGCATATATATATTGTATATTCACAATAAGCAACAGTATACAGATTTCAAAATCTTGGGTGCAACATTAGTCTTGTTAGTAATTGTGTCCAATTTCTATTTATGTAGATGGATGATAAAGTATTTTGAATCTATCAAGTTCTTCATCATATCCCATGTGAGTGATTCTATCTACTCCAATTGGTCTGTATGTGTTTCCTTTCCATTTGCCTTATACTTTGTTTGCATCACATTCCAACTGATACTATCTTTCCTTTTTTGATTCCTTCTAATTGTAGTTCATAACGGCATGTTTGTTTGGATGTTCATGCTATTTTTTATTAATTTTTGTGGAGAAACTTGATATATTGGTTCGCTGAGATGTAGAGTTGCATGTGGTACAAAAGACTCTAGTAGAAAAACTTGTAGGGACTTTAAAAGACAAAAGTACAAAAATAATAATAATAAATAAAACAATGATAGATAATTTAATTCAAAGTTTAATCAATCTACACAAAAGTTTTCATGCTATATTCCCTTTTTTTTCTTTTCTTTTTTTAATGTGATGGGCATCGTGGTTCAACGAGAGACATTTTGGGAGAAAAGTTTGCTTTCTCGACAAACCTCTTTCAGCTAGGAATTTTACCCCCTTGCAGTATTTGGAGATTCAATGAAAAATTTTTTGGCTGCCTATTTCACATTTTTGTTGTATCATGCACCACCTATCCCTATCCATTATCACTTTGTCCTTCTCATTTCAATATTCAAAAGTCCTCCAAATATTTTACTAAAATCAATATGGCCACTCTTCTTTAATTTTAACCAAGTTTGTCTTTCAACTATTTTATTAATACCAAAAAAATTCTTTTTCTTTAATTTTGACCATATTATTCCTCCAACTATTTTACTAAAATCAATATGGTCCTTGCTTTTTAATTTTGGCTAGATTAGTCCTCCAACTAAATATTTATAACCACTTACAGCCCTACATAGTGGTACCTTTTAAATGGGATAAAATGGGTAGCAAATTAACAAGTTGGTTTTGATAAATTAGTTGGAGGACTTGAAGAACATGAAATTAGAAAAAGAAAAGGCTGCAATATCAAACATAACTCTTGTATGATGTTTTTGCTCTAATATTGAAGGCATGAGTTTGCTAACATAGAATTTGAGCATGAAAAAAATATTATGTGATCTAGCCACGAATATAATATGAAATAAAACAACAATAGAAAGAAGCACAAACCAAAGATTCAATTCGGAAAAAAAAGAGGCAATTGGAAAAATAAGATAGAATCTAACATTACTAATTAACAAGTGTAGACACCAAATTTTGACTATTTCTTTTGTTTTCCTATGTTTTTATCTATTAATGTTTAGTTATTTATTTTTTGAATATTCTAACACATTTTCCTCATTTTTGTAGGTTTTTCTTTAAAAAAAAAAAAAAAAAAAAGCGGACCGCATGGATAAGTCCACGTAACTAGTCCGCATAACTTGATCGAAAAAAAAAAATGACGCGTGGATTTTTCCAGAACTCGGATCATCCTTTTCCATCTGTAATTTCCGATGCTTGAACGATAAGAAACCTATTTAAACATTCCCCAACTCGCCCCTAATCCCTAACAACTCATCTAACATTCAAAATTAGCCCATTTCATCCCAAGAACATCAAAACCCTTAGTTCTAGGTTTGGTGGCTATAAATAGCCTTGGTTAGGGTTCAACAAAGGGAAGAAGAGGTGGAGTTTTAGAGAGAGGGATTCTCTGGAAATTAGGAGAGCTTTTGGAAGCGAAAAAAGCAGAGAAAAACGGCTGGGAATTGGAGAGAAAAGAGAAAAGAAAGAAAAAAAGGAAAAGCTAGGGTTTCATACTTGAGGAGATTATTCTTGGAATTTCTGCCCTCCTCTTTCGTTTAGATCCAAGATTCCAATTCAGGTAACATCCTTCTACTTTATTTACCATTTTTTGATCGTAAAATTACCGGAAATTTGGACCTTTTGGTGGAACCAAGGTCTTGAATAGTTTTTCCTTTAGTTTATGATATTTGATGATGATTATCAGTTGTTATATGAGCATGTTGTGTTTATAAAGCCTTGGTAAGGCTAGTAGATTTGTTTTTACGTTTAAAATCAGACGTTTAATGCTTCTGTGATGATGCTGTTGTGATTCCTGAGAAATTTCTGGAAAAATGTTCTTCCTGGTATTTTGAAGATGTGAAGAAACGCGGACCACTTGCGCGGAATTCTCCGCGTAACGCTCCGCGTTTCCTCTTGAATGTTTGAAGATGTGAAGAAACGCGGGTATATTACAGCTAGTCCGTGACCTCCGCTTCTAGCCTAACAGCTTCTTCCCTTCCCTTTTCTTGTCTATTTGATGATGTCGATGCTTAAGATTTAGCCTTCTTCGGTTTTAGTTTGTTCTGACATGATCTGAATGCTTCTGTTTGATGTTTTAAATGGATCCCTTGCCTCTGAAGATTTTGTTTGTGATATTGTCTGAAAAACTAGAAGCAATCTTCCTGGTATTTTGAAGATGGGAAGAGCTGACTGTTAGTCAGCGTTCAGTCCAGCATTTCCTCGGTCTTTGATTTTGCACGCGGAGTTAGTTGCGCTGCTCGACCAGCGTTCTACTCCGCGTAACCTCTGTTCGTATTCGTTGATATTTCACGCTCTTTTGTTCCGAATCTTACTCCATTTCCTAGTCTTGTCTATGTTGTGCAGTTTAGATACCTTTTCTTTGAACTTTTGATTGATTTTTCCTTTAAATTGGTACCTTGATCCCTTTTGTTGACATTGAGTCTTAGATAACTATTCCCCTCATCTAAGGATTCAATTAAGGCATCACATCAAGGGATGGTAACTCCTTTCCCCTATTATGTGCTTATTATGTGTTTTTGCATGATTTTGCATGTTTTAAATGAAGTTTTCCTTTGCTTTTATTCATGTCTAGTCTTTATTTATGTTATTTAATTTTTGAGTAAATCATTTGGAGGCCTTGGATGCCAAGTTGTAATAGATAGGTTTAATTTTGCAAAAAGTGTATTGATTCTAGAAAATGTAATAGTTAGATTATTATTCCGAATTTTTCCCCTTAGAGTGTATTTAGGTTCCCCCCCAATGTAATAATTAGGTTTTATATGTTTATTTTGCATGCTTGCATGGTTATGTGTTTATTTGCTTTCCTAGGGTCTTGCATCTAGATATTATGCCTATGTGTTATGTGTTTACGTGTTTTATGTGTTTACTTGCTTTAGTATCATATCTACATGTTTATTGTGTAAATGTATTGACGTCACCACACTAGTCCAACGCTAGTTGTGGCCTTTCCTCTCGATTTCTCACTAATCCAATGTTGGTGAGAACTTTTTGATGAGGGCTAGTCCAATGCTAGACCCTTAGAACGCCGTTCATGCATTAGATACAAATTTCACACACTTTTCACTTTTAGAGTTTCTTTTCCATTTTTGCCTGTTACTATTCTCCCATCCCGTATGCGAAACATCTCATTTAGTTTTCTTTTATTAGATTAGTTTTCTTTTACAATTCATTAGAAAACTTCGCTTTCAAATTCATTTTGCAATATAGATCAAATCAAATCGCAAGATCCAGAGTCTAACTTCCATTCCCATAAGCCCTACTTGATTTTAACGAGTGTAATCTTAGATATGGTCCGAACAAGAAATCGTAGTAGTGAGGGTTTGGTGATTTTAAGTAGTTAAGTTAAGACTTTGAGTTTTAGATATTTTGGCTAGTATCTGATAGTTGAACTTTGGCTCAGGTGGCCAAGACTTTGTCGAGGGTGAACCAACTAACGAAGTTCAGCCTTCTTCTTTGCTCACTCGTTTAATTAGATCAAGGTGAGTGATCCAACCTCTTTTTAAATGAAAAATCTTACTATTGTTTGCAAATGAATGTTTTGTTGAAATGATTTGCTAGTAATTATAAGGAAGAGATTTACCACTATTTCAAGGTAAAATGCTTTTACAAGTGAAACAATTTATGAAAAGTTTGTGAGTGTTCAAATCCGTTTTAAATCAAATATTTTACTACTATGTGAAAATGACTTGTGAAATGATTTACTCGACTCATATTTGCAAAGAAATGAGTTTATGAGTGTTCCTTGTATGTTATGTGAATTACATGCTTATGTGATTAATACTTGATGTTACTTGATCTCATGAGTGTTAAATACTTGTTCCTAGGCGAGTGTGTACTTTATCGCACTCGACCTAACTGTCAATATACTGTTCAACTGTCTATTATTCCATTGTTTGTATATTATCTATGCATGACTATAGGCCATGTGTACATTAACACATTGGTTGAACAAGGCCTTTCCCCTTTCATTATCGGCCTATTCGAGCCAGAAGCGGACTTGGTCGGGTAGGTTGGTAACTTAGGGCACTGTACGGTATACTTGAGTATTACCACTGGGTGTTATAAGGAGGTGTAGGAGGGTGATTGACCGACAAGACGGACTACAACTACTTGCGGAGGACACTGTATCCTTTCAATACTTGAATTAAATGTTTACTGAATTATTGTTTACTGTATGTTGTTTGTTAAATTAAGTATTTGTGGAATGATTGTTAAAATACTCAAATGTTTTACAAAGTGACATTTAATTCAAAGGTCCCTGAATTTCTTGTTTTTACTGGACATTCACTAAGCTTCTAGCTCACCCCAAAATACTTTATTTTTCCCCCCACAGGGCTCGAGACGATGGATAGCGTGCGTCGTATTCCTTCTTAGTGTATTTGGCTGGATTATTTCTTGTACCACTTGTAATCATGGATTGTTAGACTTTTTGTGTATTTGGGCCTGTAAGATGGAATGGTGGTTGTACCTTAAGTACATTGAACTATAATTTGAGAATTTGAGTTGTAAGTTGAATTTAGTAATGTTATTATTTGTGATTTGGATTGGAATGGTTAATAACGTTCACTTTTGAAGTATTATTAGTTATTCTAGTGAGTGAGTCCTGGCGAGAGTTGGGTAGGCGGTCCACGGATACTTTAGGGTACGCCCTAGGGAGAAGTGGGGCTGTCACAGGTGGTATCAGAACTTAGGCTTCAGATCTCTGTAGTGTATCCTAGGCTTTAAGTTTAGGATGCCGGACTGTGGGATTAGTTTGATCGTTAAGTGACATGATTTATGGTAATAATTTATCTCGAACACTAATCCTAGTTGTGATTGTAGGAATGGAAGGAAATAGAGCACAAGGACTACCTCGGAGGCGACTTCATCCTATTTTCAGACAAGATCTGGCGAGCCATTTCGGCAGTTCGTCCCAGGATGTAGGGTGGATAGTCAGTGTGATTGTTGGATGACATATTCGTATCCTGACCGTGTGGTGCTAGCTATAGTAGATGAGAGGTAGAGGTTAGTCGTCGCAAATGCGAGAGCAAATGACCGGATTCGAGAGTTGGAGACTAGGGTGCTCGAGGAGAAAAAACGAACTGATACTTTGCGAGAACAATTACAAAAAGCCAATAATCGTTTCGCTCGAATGACACAACAATTAAGGGAGAGAGGTGGAGAAGATTGTGGCCCTATGGATCCTAGCGTTGGAAATGAAGTCGAACATGTTAGAGAACGGGAATCTTTTGATTCTGATTAATTTAGTGACGTATTGCTTTTGACCTCTTGTAAGAAGATGACAGGATTAGAACGTAGAATACTCTACCTTGAAGATCAATGTGTTTTGTTAATTACTTATTTGCTTTTGTTTGCTATTTTTGACTGGGTATGTACTCAACTTGACTGTGACTTGTGTTTTAGCTTAATGAGTTCTAGTTTGTATTGGATTGGGACATGATTGAGTTTAAACTGTGTTGTGAAAAATGTTATGTGCAAAAGTGGATTTGTCTCTTTTATCTTTAAGGGTTGTTACTTGTATGTGTATGTTCCTAGTTCATATTGAATTAATGCATGTCCATATAGATTAGTTGGAAAAAATGGAAGATAGAAGACCACGGTGGGGATGTCCATGCAGACAACCCCAAAATCAAGAGAAAGAGAGTGGGTCTATGGCTAACCAAAACACTGGGCCAAGGGTTGAGGCAAACGATCAAGTGGCACAGGCTTTAAATCGTATGACGGATTTGTTAGAACATTTAGTACCTCAACAAGGCCATGGAACTGGACAAGTGAATCAATTTGGAAACTAAGAGATAGGGGAAGATAAAGCCTTAGAAAGATTTCAGAAGTTTTCTCCGCCTAAATTTTTTGGGGATCCTGACCCTGATAAAGCTGAGAATTGGGTAGAGAATATAAGAAATATATTTGATGCATTGGACTATTCAGAGGAGAGACAAGTGACCTTTGTTGTGTTCCAATTTGAAGGAACGACACGAGCATGGTGGAATGTTATAAGAAACAAGTGGGAAAGGGAACAAACTCCTAGGACTTGGATGAACTTTGTACGAGAATTTAATGAAAAGTTCCTTCCACCACTAGTCCAAGAAAAGAGAGAAGATGATTTTATAAAGTTTCAGCAAGGAATCTTAAGTGTGGCCGAATATGAAACCCAATTCACCAAATTGTCTAGATTTGCCCCAGAACTAGTGGTTACAGAGCGAAAGCGAATAAGGCGGTTTATTCAAGGACTCAATCTAGAAATTCAAGATGCCCTAGCAGCAGCTCAAATTGAGACTTTTACTGATGCCCTTGAGAAAGACCAAAGGGTCGAGATTACGAAATCCTAACTGAGAGCCTCATACACACGAAAGAGAGATACACCTAGTGGTAGTCATTTTGAATCTTCTAGAGAGACTGTACCACCATTCAAAATCAGAAAAGGGGCTGATGGAGTGAGACTACCACCTCTTCCTTCTTCTTCTCATAGAATGGAGCAATTAGAAGGAATTACATCACAAGGAACTCAAACAAGAAGGATCCAAACAAAGGAAATATCACAGGGAAGTAGAGCCACAGTTTTCAACCAAATTGTGGATATTGTGGAAAAAGCAATCACACTGAGAACAACTGTTGGGTGAAAGGGCGAAAATGTTTGCGTTGTGGGAGTGCCGACCATCAAGTTAGCCACTGCCCAAGGAAGCAACTGCGAAATAGTAGTACTCGCCAAGGAAATGTGGATACTTCTCAACAAGCTATTGAAGCAGAGGAACGACCATGAGCGCCAGCTAGAGTATATACCCTTTTTGGCCAACAGACTCCAGGGTCGACTGAGGTAGTAGAAGGTAAGAATTTTGAGGACAAAATTCCTTTAAAGGGGGAAAGATGTGAGGGCTCGAAAATTTTATTTTTATCAGAAAGTAAATGATAATGATAATGATAATAATAATAATATTATGTATTTTTATTTAAATATTAGTGAATTTATGCTTTGAATTATTATTTTCTAATTTAGATGATTTTTCGAGAATTATTTGCCGGTGTTTGGTTTTGGCCAGTTTAAGCATCTAATTTTTGTTCCGAAGCATGAATAGTGACTTTAAGATGAAACCGAGCATATGTAGAGATATTACAGAGATATATTTAAGGTTGGACAGTGTAGGAATGAGTTAAACCAATGAAATTTAGAGTGTCGCGCGTCGACGCGACAAAAAGTGGTCGTTTGACCACTTTTCCCTAATTTAAGGAGGACTACATTTTTTGTCCCGTTAAAAGCCTTGTTTCTTGCTTCTTTGCTCCCTCATTTTTCAGCCACACTTGGGCTTCGAGAGAGCAACAGGCAGCCGAACTTGGAGAGAGAGAAAAGAGAGAATTCCCAAGCTTTCTTCTTCTTCTTCTTCAACTTCATTCTCTTGCACCTTGAAGACACCATTTGAAGAGCTTCATCTTGCTCCCTTTTGCTTCTTGTTGCAGCCGAGTGAAAGAGAGAGAAAGGGAGAGAGAGCCGTGAGTGAGAGAGAGAAAGAAAGAGGGAGAAAGCTTTATCTTGTTTCTTTCTTCTTGGCCTTGAAACTTGTGGAAGAAATCACCAAGGATTGAGCTAGATCTTGGCTTAGCTCGAAGGATCTCGAGGTTTCAAAGCTTGGAACATCATCCATGGGTGGAACTACGTTAGATCTTCCTTGATCATGCTAGATCTGAAAAGATCTTGAGGTATAATCCTTAAAGCTCTTAGTTTTAACTTTATTAGCGGTAGAGTTGTTAGATCTATGGGTTATTTTGCTAAGAATGCTTATGTATGAAGCATTTGAGTTGGGCTTTTGAATTCCCAACTTAGGTAGCGGACTTGAGGTGACTTTTAGGTAGGCGACATGAGGACCTGATTATGGTTGTGTTTGTCATGTATGAGATGAGTGCATTTTATGGTTAGAAAGTACCTTTTATTGTTGAAAATTTTGAACGAAAAGAGTGAGAGCTGGCCGAACCTCACTTGGAATGTTTTAATGCTTGATTTCGAAATTTTACGATGTTTCTTGGTGAGATTTTGCCTAAATAAATATGTATTATGTTCATTTATGAGTGTATAATTGAATGGAGTGAAATCATGAATTTGTAATGGTGAAAAGTTGTGTTTTCACTAATTTTGGGTAAAAGTATTATTTTGGGTAGATTTGTTTTAAAACAAGGAGCAACTTTTGTCATCTAAAACCTTGACTTCCCATGTGAGTTTTTGACTGAGGTTTGGTACAAACCTAGCTTATATATGAAAGACTAAGTGTACAAAATTTGACATTTTTCCCATAAGATTTCATTGGCCAAATGGCATCCATAAAGTGGCTTTGCAAATCGGGAAAAATAGTTTTCAGGCAGCTTTCTATCTTATTTTCAAATGACTATATTGTCTTGCTCAAGAGTCGAAATCGAGCGCCGTTTGTGGCATTTGAAACTAGACTTCAAGATTTTTCCAACAGTATAAAATCTGTGTACTAGTTCATTTTCTATATATCGTAGAAATTTTGGGAAATTGACTAATTTTGTAAAGTGATACTACCGTGCTTTAATTACTACTAGATCTTGCGATTTGATTTGATCTATATTGCAAAATGAATTTGAAAGCGAAGTTTTCTAGTGAATTGTAGTTTTCGAGTCTAGCTTCCATTCCCATAAGCCCTGCTTGATTTTAACGAGTGTAATCTTAGATATGATCCGAACAAGAAATCGTAGTAGTAAGGGTTTGGTGATTTTAAGTAGTTAAGTTAAGACTTTGAGTTTTAGATATTTTGGCTAGTATCTGATAGTTGAACTTTGGCTCAGGTGGCCAAGACTTTGTCGAGGGTGAACCAATTAATGAAGTTTAGCCTTCTTCTTTGCTCACTTGTTTAATTAAATCAAGGTGAGTGATCCAACCTCTTTTTAAATGAAAAATCTTACTATTGTTTGCAAATGAATATTTTGTTGAAATGATTTGCTAGTAATTATAAGGAAGAGATTTACCACTATTTCCAGGTAAAATGCTTTTACAAGTGAAAGAATTTATGAAAAGTTTGTGAGTGTTCAAATCCGTTTTAAATCAAATATTTTACTACTATGTGAAAATGACTTGTGAAATGATTTACTCGACTCATATTTGCAAAGAAATGAGTTTATGAGTGTTCCTTGTATGTTATGTGAATTACATGTTTATGTGATTAATACTTGATGTTACTTGATCTCATAAGTGTTAAATACTTGTTCCTAGGCGAGTGTGTACTTTATCGCACTCGACCTAACTGTCAATATACTGTTCAACTGTCTATTATTCCATTCCATTGTTTGTATATTATCTGTGCATGACTGTAGGCCGTGTGTACTTTAACACATTGGCTGAACAAGGCCTTTCCCCCTTCGTTATCGGCCTATTTGAGCCAAAGCGGATTCGGTTGGGTAGGTTGGTAACTTAGGGCATTGTACGGTATATTCGAGTATTACCACTGGTGTTATAAGGAGGAGTAGGAGGGCGATTGACCGACAAGACGGACTGCAACTGCTCGCAGAGGACACTGTATCCTTTCAATACTTGAATTAAATGTTTACTGAATTATTGTTTACTGTATGTTGTTTACTGAATTATTTGCAAATAAAGCATTTGATTTAAGTGTAGTGCATTGTGCATTACAATACATTACATATAATTTATAAAGCACAAGTGATTATGTGCCATAGCACTAATCATTGATTCATTGTAAATTATAAGTTGTGTAGATTATAAATTGTAACTAATATCACTTATCACTAACCACGGAGTTAAGATATAGGTATGTATATATAGGGGATCAAATGACTTTGAATTTGAATTGTAAATTACACTATTAAATAATGTAAATTGTAAATTGTAATATGCTTTATATACAAAATTGTGATAAAAAAAAAACTTAGAACAAGTAAACTTTAGACAATTAAACAAACTAATAAAAGTCCCAATTCAGTAATAATACAGTTTTGTACCGTTTTTTAATTCAATTTGGTAATCAAATTTGGTTTACCAAATTCAATTCGAAATTGGAAATGGTTAAGACTTTTAGAGGAAGAATAACTGAATTACAGAATTCAATTGACCAAATTAGTGATTTTGCACCAAATGCAAAACCCATATTTGCATATACTAACATTTCATAGTATTTGCAGTGATTTGTCTTGAACATGAAGGAGAATACTACCATTATGAGGTTGAATTCATTTCATTGTAATGCCATGTGCGGATACATGCATGTGCATGAAATGTGCTCTTTTATGTAACTACTTAGCTTTTATATGTAACTATCCATCAGTGCATTCTAAAATACCCCAGATAATAGTTTGTCCTCTAAAGGCTAATGTCTTATAACATGTAATCAGTGTTGGTAGCCTTTGGCTGTACTCACACAATTCAAAGCGCACTGCAGTCATTTGTCGTATACTTCCATTGCGCTCTGCCATTACGAGACTCAATTTATTTCATTTCACTACCATGTGTGTATCCACGTGATAGTTTATTTGGCAGTGCGTTGATTTTTAAAAAATTAATGTGCGCCTCGCATCTTTATTTTGCATTTTGTGTGTTACAACCCTATTGTATGTGTAACTTATTACCTTTTATGCATAACAGAACAGCAATATATTTAAAATACCATGCATATTCGGACACGATAAGCAAGCATGTAAATTGCGTCCTCTAAAGGCTAATCAACGATAATGTGGTATCATATCTGTCAGCCTTTGAGTGTACCCACGTTTTAAAGTGAGTACAGCGACCTGTCTAGTCAACCTTTGACTGTACCCATATTCTGAGCCGCAGTTCCTCTCACTTCAAGTAAACCATTTGTCGTATTTATGTTATTGTGGGAACACCTCAATACAGTGCTTGTTTTTAGGCACGTACAATGATAGGTCACATCTTTCATTTACTTTTAGGGATTAAAATGACGGGAGCTAAGAAAGAATGGTAAAGTGGTTTATACCAATAAAATGGTATTAGGCTGACAATTCTCCTACACAAAAAGGTGATAGTGACTCATGTTGTTAGGCTGACAATTCTCATTAGTTTTGTCACATGTTATTTGTTAGTTTTTTTCCTAGTACATTTAGTGAATAAAATGGCTAATTCGTCTTAAGTCTTGAGCTTACTGAGCCTTTAAGAATTTGTAAAAAATAAATAGCCCAACATAACAGCATTCGCCTAATTAGCAAAGGACAGCGGACGTTTTGGGAGTTGATAAAGTCAAAGGTCAACGTAGACACACTATAAATCATTGGTGGCGTCCTACACAATTGTTCATAAGAAATTGTCTTTCATTTCATTTCACAAATACGAATACAATTTGTGATGAGTGCGGGTGGCAGTTAGTGCTGTTATTCGAGCTGAAACGAGCTCGAGCACTTGAAGATCGAGCTCGCTCGATAACATTATCGAGTTGGCTCGAGCTCGCTCGATAACATTATCAAGTTGAAAATTGAGTCCGAGCTCGGCCCAATTAAAACACTGTCAAGTTCAATCTCGAGCTCGAGCTCGACTCGATTCTTAATCGAGTCGAGTTCGTTAAGCTCGAGCTCGAGCTTGACTCGATTAACAAAATGAACTCTAATTTAAACTCGGCTCGATTTAAGCTCTATAACAATTCTCCAGTTAAATTAGTTGCTATAGCACTATCTTCCATGTATTAAGTTAGCCAATGATTCATATATTCTTCATTAGTCCATAAGGCTCTAGCCAATTCTCAGTCACCTTAATGTTCAACAACTTGTAACTATAAAATTGTTTACTTGACAACAAATGGAACCTAAGAATGTTCAATCATTAATGACTTGAAACTGCTGTTAGATGAAATTCACAGTTTGGAATGAACAATATATGCAATTGATCATTGGATACGAGCTATTCCAACTTAGTGATGTGCTTCGAAAACAAATGGAATCAATTATACCCCACTAGATGAAAAGGGATTCAGTAATACCAACTTGACTTTATATTGATAGTTCAAGAAATCATGGTCATATTCTCTTTTTTACAATTAAAAATTAAAATGATAAATATGCCCCTCAAAGTCGAGCCTATTGAGCCACTATTGAGCCGAGCTCGGCTCGACTTGTTAATGATATGGGTATTCTTTGAGCTCGAGCTCGACTCGTTTACTCAAATAAACAATCTGAGCTCGAGCCTAAACCAGCCGGGTCGAGCCAAGCTCACAAGCTACCCGATTCGCAAAACAGCTCTAGTAGTAGTAACAATTACCTTTCACATTTATGGACCGAGAGGTATTGTGCTCGTGATCTTTTTGTTCTCTAGCATAGAATGTGGGTCTTGGAAGATGAATCACAATTCTTCTACGACATCGCTCCATCAATTGAATATAGAGAAAATAATGTGAACACCATGGCACTTGAGTGGGCATACTGCTATGAAGAAAGTGACTGTTTGCGTGGTTAACTTGTGACAGCCCCACCTCCCCCTAAGACAAATCAGAGGGTTCGACAGACTGCCTGCCCAACTCTCGCTGGGACTCAAACGAGCATTCTTAAATACAAGAAGCTTATAAGTCATACATAGGGTTTAAGGTAACAATCTTCCAAATATAACTACATCCATCCAATATTCCAATGCACTTGAAAAACCCAAAAGTCCAAAAATAAACAAGAGTTCGACAACTAGAGTCCCAAAAGATCACTAATTAAGCCTCGGGTTCCACTTCCAAACCTGTTAAGGAAAACAAACTGGGGTGAGTTAACACTCAGTAAGGCCAAGGGAAAAACAAGCAAGCACACGAGCAAATAACACGGAATAAAGCAAGAAACTTGAATAACAAGTAATTTCTAAACATTTAGCAAGTAGGGAATTTAGATACAATAAAAGAAGACGGGAGCTCTCAAGAGCTAATCCACGTCTTGGCCGATCGATCCACTTTCAGTTGACTCTCCGTCAACCCAAGTAACCATATCCGTAGTACTCCACTTACTACCTTCAACCACCATGTCACCCTCTCGGATCCGTAACCAAACAAGCATGTACGTGGTATCACTTAACAAGTATACCTAGCAAGATCCCTCAAAATGGATCAAGCTATATCACTTCCCACAATTCACCAAACTTCTCGACCAAGCCCTTGCCGGCTCGAGTCACAAGGCTAGCCAATGGGCTGGGGCGTCCCCCCCCCCAAGCACGATGGTCGATGAGACAAAGCTCTAATCGACATATTCGGTCATAGCATTGAGACGGGATGAGCGGTATCTCCCACCCTAAAAGGGCGTGATACATTCTGCCACTCAATGCTCACGAGAGACACTTTTATTTGCATTCACATGTAACACTTATCACTTATCAAGCAAGCAATCACATGAGAGAGAGGACAAGGGCGATAAAGTACACTCAAGCCTCATTAACTAGCAAGTACGAGAAACATTTCATTTAAACACTTAACATGCAATTGACACTCACCAATAGTCGTGAGAGAGATAAAAGTCAAGTAGTTCAAACGAGCTCCTCAGACTCCTCGCAATCACCTGAGACATGTATAATAATGATCATTTAAGTGCCCAATCAAGGCCAAGCCGTAATTTCAAGCCACTTGCATGTTTATTGCAAAATCACGAAACTTGAGTTTTATGGCAGAAATTTTTGAAAAATTGTAACTTGAGTTATATAAGTCCAAAATTTGCATGGTTGGTACCATTGGAAACCTCATTTAAATTTCTAAAACTTTGTAGAAGACACCTTGATGCAATTCTAGACAAAAACTGCCCAAATTTTCGTTTAGAATTTCTGCTACAGTGAAAAAGGGCAGCACAGTCTGGTTTTTCAGCATATTTTGGAAAATTGCCAAAAATGGTAGAAAATGAATCAGCCCCTAAAATTTACACATTTAATAGCCCTATGATTCTAGTTTCAAATTCCACCAATGGTACTTGATTCTGACTCTCGAGGAAAGAGTTATAGCCGATTGAATTATAGGGGTTGACAAAACTGACGGGAAGATTTCCAGATTTGAGAAGCTAATTTTGAGACAGCATTTGGGCATTGAAATGCCACTGGAAAATCACCAAATTTTGTACAATCAATCTCCACTAGGTTTAATATGTGTGTACCAAATTTGAGCCAAAAAATCATACGATAAGACAACTTTTTAGATGGCCAAAGTTTGTGAAAAATCTAAACTCTAAACTGCCAGATTTTACTTTTTTTTTCATTTGCAAACCTTTTGTTCAACTAAAGCAGCCCCAAGTTACTCAAACATTGACACAAAAGCTCTAGCATCATTCCTTTATCGAATGGAAGTAAAATTAATAACAAAATTTGAATCAAAATGTTTCCAAAAGTAGGACAACCATCCGACAAAGCACAAGAAGAAAACTTCCAACTTTTACTCCAACTGTCAAGGACTTTTAATACACCAATCGAACTCACCTTTGCAAAACATTTTACCAACACATGTTGTAACATTTAAGCTTTCAAAACGAACAAGAAATCCACAAAAAGAGGTCCAAAACAAGGCTTGAAAAATAGCAAGGTAAATGGGCAGCAATCAAAGCAAAATTCCAGCTTTGGTTCATCAATTTTCACATGCTTTTGTTAAACATTTTCATGCACCAAAAATGCTCATTTTTGCAAAGAGTCTAGCCCTTATCTAGACCATCATCTTAGTAGTGAATAACCTCAACATAATGGTGTTAAAACAGGGCAAAATAACCCCAAAAGACAAGTGGCAGTTTTGAACACTTAAATTCCAGATTTTAAGCTTTCATGGAAGAATTTTCAGTTTTGAGCAGTGTTCTTTGGAATAATCATAACTTGAGTTCTATAAGTCCAAAAATTACGAATCTTATACCATTGGAAAATAGACCCAATGAACTAAAACTCTCGAGAAGACACTTTTACAAGATTCGAATCGAAAACTAATCAAATTCAGCTTAAAGTTGCTGTCACAGTGTAAACAAAGCATATCAGTTTTGATTTTCAGTCAATTTTGAAAATTTTCCAAAATTCACAGAAATTAAACTAGCCCTTGAAATTTATACTGCAAAAATAACTCAGAATATAGTTTCAAACTCAACAAACGGAACTCGATTCGGATCTTCCTACACCAAGTTACAACAGTTGGAAGTAGGCTACATGACCAACCCTGATTTCGGAAAATTCCAGATTTGAAGAACAATTTTGACACATTCTTTGAGCAATGAAATGGTACTAGAAAAACACCAAATTTTGTAGACAACAACCTCAGTATGTAAGCTATGTGTTCACCAAATTTTGACTAAAAAATCACATGGAAAGGCTGTGATCAAAGCAACCAAAAACAGGACAGCAAGCCTTTCCTCTCCTCTCGGTTTCTCCTCTTCTTTTCCTTCTTTCATTTTAGCAACTAATCACCACATAACCACCTCACACACACACAATACATCACCAACAGCCCAAGTTCATAGATAGTGGGATTTCATAGAGCCCACACTCAACCAAATTTAACAATAAAATCTAATACAAGAGCCATAAGCTTTCTTAGCTAAAGAATTGAAACAAAAGAGCGAAGTTCTTGGTGTTGCAACCTTACCTCTACTCCAACAAAAAGTTTGGCTTATGGTGGATGACCTAGTTCACAAAATCCCTCAACTTCCAAGCCCAATAACCGGCTCCTCCTCTTCCTAGCTGGACCAAAGATTTCACCAAGAAACTAGCACAATCCTCAAGCTTTTTGTTGGCTTCAATGGTGGGTTTTGAGTTTCTGGTTTTGATGAAACAAGAAAAGGAAGGTGAAGAGAGAGGGTCGGCTATTTTGGAGAGAAATTGAGGAAGAAAGGAGAGAGGGGAGAACCGGTTTTAAGGAGAAGAAAGAAAGGGATTGTTTGTTGACTTTTGGGCCTTTGTGGAAAATGGAAGAAATGAGGGGAAGTTGGGTAATTTGACGTAAAGTCACTTTTGTCGTGTTGGAACAATTCACACGACGCGACACTACGATCCCGGTTTCTCTCATTTATATATCCCAAATACATATTCTAACATTCGAAACATACATCTAGTAATCGATCCTAGACCCGAGTGCAAAATTTAACCATTCAAACAGTTTAAATCGAAAATATTGTTTAAATATACAAAAATGCATTTTAAAACTTTTCGTGCCGTTACAATTGATAAACGACATTCAAATAATTCAAACTAATTTTAATGAAGTAATTTTATGAAATTATGGAATTTTGTAATTTTATAAATTAAATTGATGGTTAAACAAGGTTTTAAAATATAAGGAAGTAATGTATGGCATATTTGCAATTAAAATGATCTAAATTAATTATGCAGAGGAAATAAATAATTAATTAATTAAATAGGTCGACTAAAAAATGAATTTTTCGGGTCCTCACAACCTTCCCTCCTTAAAAGAATTTCGTCCTCGAAATTCATACTTGAACTATGAAATAATTCTAGGTATTTCCTCTGAATTTCTTCCTCTAAAACTCAAGTTACTTCCTCGACACCTTGGTTCATCCACAATACCTTCAATAAAGGAATTCACTTGATCCTCAATTCTGTCACTTACGGTATTCCATGAAAACTCAATTCCTATTTACACTTGAAGTCGTTTACAAGGATTAAATCAATTCTAAAATCCACGAAAACTTAATCACTCCAAATATATGTATCACACCTCTTCATTGTACCACACATAATTCAAAAGAAACCATTAAGTCAACTATGATGTCAATCTTTAATTGAAATGACAAATGGTATCATAACCTAATCTCGTTGTTTGAAACAGCCCTTCTTATGATGCTTATGCTTGCCACCTCTAATACATATACCAATTAATACCACCCAAGCTTTTCAACCAACATCCAAAATTGTGATTTCCTATGAATCATAATCGAAATTTCCAAAACTTCACTATTCTACTAATCGTAACTTACTCCTATTAATTCAAATCTTACATTACACACAATAAGGCTCTTGGGTTCATTCCTTTCCAATAAAGATAAAATACAGCTTTGTATATAAAAATCAAAATGTTTGAACTTTTTAAAGATGGTATAAAATTATCAAGTAACTCTCACAAGAATGAATTCTTGCATTCTTAATCGTTTGAAAAGGCACTCTTAATTAACTTTAAATTGAAAAGAGTAAGATATTGAGAACATAAAAGGCTTGGTTAAAACTTTCTCTCTTTTTTTTATAAAGGAAATCACTCTAATAAACTCAAGTTCCACGAAAACACTGTAAACAAGAATGTCCAAAACTTAAACAAGAAAAACAATGTTGCAAATACTAAATTTTCTTCCAAAACACATTTATATCAAATCTAAATATCAATATCTAGAAAGGTGAAGAAATACAATATTAAATTGAAAACTTTTGAATTCATTCTATGAGTTAAACTTCACTTGAAATTGATAGAACTAAAATATAAGGCTTAAACATGAAACACTGAATTTTTTTTTCCAACAGTCAGGTACAACAGGTTCCATTATCAAAAGTGGATTAAATTTCTTCTTATAAGCTATTTAGCTTATATCTAAAACTTGAAGAGCTATTTTACATTCCCTTGATTCATGGGTCGTTGAATCTTAATTACAAATCGTAGGACAAACTCTTTCACCATCACATGAATAAAAGTTTACAACTCTTAAATCCAAATTGTTTTACATACACAGCTATGTTCGAGCATAGATCGAATGCCTAGTCATCATTACTAATATCTAGCCGTCTCATGAAATTAAAGCAAACCATTAATTTACTTCACAACCTAAACATGACTAATTCACCTCCTACAAAACTTTATCTCTTCTTTTTTCTTAATTCCTAAGCTAGTTCACCGGTGTAAGAACACGACAATTTACCAAATGTTCTAAAATGTCAATCTTCCGATTAGTGACGGCATTTACTCAATCTCCCATTTTGCCCATCTATCTTCATTTCCATTTAGTCTCGAACATTGAATTACTTTTGGAGGTTTATCTACCTAAGCACACGTCCTCGACCCCCATCCATCTCCAACCGTCCATAGTTTTAATTATAGGTCTAGATGCATGAACAAAATTAAAAGTACATGGGCAAAATATAAATATGTATGTCGACAACAAAAATACTTTTAAAATAAACATGGCCTTGCATGTGTGTATTCTAAAGTTTACAAATAAGTTAACAAGTCAACAGGATTAGGTACAAAACATATGGCACTCAAGGGTTTTGGGGGAAAAACAAGTATCATATTTAACAATATACAGGCCAGAGTACAAGCATCACCCCAACTATCATTAACAAAAGGTATAAAGGTTGGGGTATCCCTACACTAGTCCACTGCTAAACTAGAGGGTTCAATCTTTGAGTAAAATCAACTTTATTTTGAACACTAGGGCTGCATCAACTATCTCTTCAATTATAACCCCACACTCAGTCCAAATGTCCTCCGACAATCACTAGTCACATCTCAACTAATTGGGGACTATAAAGGAGTGGATCTTCCCAATCTCTCCCGAAACCTTATGACTCGAGGAGGCCCCTCGTTCCACTATTTTCATTTTCCATTTCCTACAAGGCAAAAATCATAAGATTCAAGATTAGAAACTTATAACTTCCTATACACTTCCCAACTTCAAAGATATAATCGTATTCAAGCACCAAAACAAGAATGAAGTCAATCAACTTCTAAGGTTCATCCAATTATAAAGATCAAGCACTAAAGGATATCCGACACTTAATGATGCTCCCATAATCACTTTATAAGTCCTTAGGTCAATGTTAGCCTCATAGCTATTACCATTGTTCAAGAATTTCGCCCATTACCTCGCAAGCAGTGTTACCCTCTCACAATCCTCTTATTTCTTATCAATTCGATATAATAATCCTTAATTATTGAATCCCACTAACCCTCAAATACCAAATACTCGTTATTTTACTCTGCACTTAACACTCAAACTAACCCCCACAGTCCGATATCCTAAATTTTAAAGTCTAAGATATACTACAAGGATCTGAAACCTAGGCTCTGATACCAACTGTGACAACCCCACCTCTCCTTAAGGCGAACCAGAGGGTTCGGCAGACCACCTGCCCATCTCTCGCCGGGACTCAAACGAGCATTCTTAAATACAAGAATCTCATAAGTCATACATAGGGTTTAAGGTAACAATCTTCCAAATATAACTACATCCATCCAATATTCCAATGCACTTAACAAACCCAAAAGTCCAAAAATAAACAGGAGTTCGACAACTAGAGTCCCAAAAGATCACTAATTAAGTCTCGGGTTCCACTTCCAAACCTGTTAAGGAAAACAAACTAGGGTGAGCTAACGCTCAGTGAGGCCAAGGGAAAAACATGCAAGCACGCGAGCAAATAACACGGAATAAAGCAAGAAACATGAATAACAAGTAATTTCGAAACATTTAGCAAGTAGGGAATTTAAATACAATAAAAGGACACGGGAGCTCTTAAGAGCTAATCCACGTCTTGGCCGATAGATCCACTTTTAGTTGACTCTCCGTCAACCCAAGTAACCATGTCCGTAGTACTCCACTTACTACCTCCAACCACCATGTCACCCTCTTGGATCTGTAACCAAATAAGCATGTACGTGGTATCACTTAACAAGTATAACCTAGCAAGATCCCTCAAATTGGATCAAGCTATATCACTTCCCACGGTTCACCAAGCTTCTCGACCAAGCCCTTGCCGGCTCGAGTCACAAGGCTAGCCAATGGACTGGGGCGTCCTCCCCCCCCCCAAGCACGATGGTTGATGAGACAAAGTTCCAATCAACATATTCGGTTATAGCAGCTGAGCGGTACCTCCCACCCTAAAAGGACGTGATACATTCTGCCACTCAATGTTCACGAGAGACACTTTCATTTGCATTCACATGTAACACTTATCACTTATCAAGCAAGCAATCACATGAGAGAGAGGACAAGGGCGATAAAGTACACCCTAGCCTCATTAACTAGCAAGTACGAGAAACATTTCATTTAAACACTTAACATGTACTTGACACTCACCAATAGTCGTGAGAGAGATAAAAGTCAAGTAGTTCAAACGAGCTCCTCATAGTCCTCCCAATCACCTGAGACATGTATAATCATGATCATTTAAGTGCCCAATCAAGGCCAAGCCGTAATTTCAAGCCACTTGCATGTTTATTGCAAAATCACGAAACTTGAGTTTTATGGCAGAAATTTTTGGAAAATTGTAACTTGAGTTATATAAGTCCAAAATTTACATTGTTGGTACCGTTGGAAACCTCATTTAAGGTTCTAAAACTTTGTAGAAGACACCTTGATGAAATTCTAGACAAAAACTGCCCAGATTTTCGTTTAGAATTTCTGCTATAGTGAAAAACAGGGCAGCACAGTCTGGTTTTTCAGCATATTTTGGAAAATCGTCAAAAATGGTAGAAAATGAATCAGCCCCTAAAATTTACATAGTTCATAGCCATTTGATTCTAGTTTCAAATTCCATCAATGGTACTTGATTCTGATTCTCGAGTAAAGAGTTATAGCCGACAGAAGTACAGGGGTTGACAAGACTGACCGGAAGATTTCCAGATTTGAGAAGCTAATTTTGAGACAGCATTTGGGCATCGAAATGCCTCTAGAAAATCACCAAATTTCGTACACTGAATCTTCACTAGGTGTACTATGTGTGTACCAAATTTGAGCCAAAAAATTATACAAGAAGACAACTTTTTAGATGGCCAAAATTTGTGAAAAATCTAAACTCTAAACTGCCAGATTTTACTTTTTTTTTAATTTGCAAACCTTTTGTTCAACTAAACCAGCCCCAAGTTACTCAAACATTGATACAAAAGCTCTAGCAGCATTCCTTTATCGAATGGAAGCAAAATTAATAGCAAAATTTGAATCAAAATGTTTTCAAAAGTAGGACAACCATCCGACAAAGCACAAGAAGAAAACATCCAACTTTTACTCCAACTGTCAAGGACTTTTAATACACCAATCGAACTCACCTTTGCAAAACATTTTACCAACACATGTTGTAACATTTAAGCTTTCAAAAAAACTAAGAAATCCACAAAAAGAGGTCCAAAACAAGGCTTGAAAAATAGCAAGGTAAACGGGCAGCAATCAAAGCAAAATTCCAGCTTTGGTTCATCAATTTTCACATGCTTTTGTTAAACATTTTCATGCACCAAAAATGCTCATTTTTGTAAAGAGTCTAGCCCTTATCTAGACCATCATCTTAGCAATGAATAACCTCAACATAATGCTGTTAAAACAGGGCAAAATAACCCCAAAAGACAAGTGGCAGTTTTGAACACTCAAATTCCAGATTTTAAGCTTTCATGGAAGAATTTTCAGTTTTGAGCAGTATTCTTTGGAAAAATCATAACTTGAGTTCTATAAGTCCAAAAATTACGAATCTTATACCGTTGGAAAATAGACTCAATGAACTAAAACTCTCGAGAAGACACTTTTACAAGATTCGAATCGAAAACTAATCAAATTCAGCTTAAAGCTGCTGTCACAGTGTAAACAAAGCATATCAGTTTTGATTTTCAGTCAATTTTGAAAATTTTCCAAAATTCACAGAAATTAAACTAGCCCTTGAAATTTATACTGCTAAAATAACTCAGACTCTAGTTTCAAACTCAACAAACGGAACTCGATTTGGATCTTCCTACACCAAGTTACAACAGTTGGAAGTAGGCTGCATGACCAACCCTGATATCCGAAAATTCCAGATTTGAAGAACAACTTTGACACATTCTTTGAGCAATGAAATGGTACTATAAAAACACCAAATTTTTCAGGCGACAACCTCAATATGTAAGCCACGTTTTCACCAAATTTTGACTAAAAACTCACACGGAAAGGCTGCGATCAAAGCAACCAAATACAGGACAGCAAGCCTTTCCTCTCCTCTCGGTTTCTCCTCTTCTTTTCCTTCTTTCATTTTAGCAACTAATCACCACATAACCACCTCGCACACACACAATACATCACCAACAGACCAAGTTCGTAGATAGTGGGATTTCATAGAGCCCACACTCAACCAAATTTAACAATAAAATCTAATACAAGAGCCATAAGCTTTCTTAGCTAAAGAATTGAAACAAAAGAGCAAAGTTCTTGGTGTTGCAACCTTACCTCTACTCCAACAAGAAGCTTGGCTTATGGTGGATGACCTAACTCACAAAATCCCTCAACTTCCAAGCTCAATAACCTGCTCCTCCTCTTCCTAGCTGGACCAAAGATTTCACCAAGAAACTAGCACAATCCTCAACCTTTTTGTTGGCTTCAATGGTGGGTTTTGAGTTGCTGGTTTTGATGAAACAAGAAGAGGAAGGTGAAGAGAGAGGGGCGGCTGTTTTGGAGAGAAATTGGGGAAGAAAGGGGAAAGGGGAGAACCGATTTTAAGGAGAAGAAAGAAAGGGATTGTTTGATGACTTTTGGGCCTTTGTGGAAAATGGAAGAAATGAGGGGAAGTTGGGTAATTTGACGTAAAGCCACTTTTGTCGTGTCGGATCAATTCACGTGACGCAACACTACGATCCCGATTTCTCTCATTTATATATTCCAAATACATATTCTAACATTCGAAACTTATATCTAGTAATCGATCCTAGGCCCAATTGCGAAATTTAACCTTTTAAACTGTTTAAATCGAAAACATAGTTTAAATATACAAAAATGCATTTTAAAACTTTTCGTGCCGTTACAATTGATAAACGACATTCAAATAATTCAAACTAATTTTAATGAAGTAATTTTATGAAATTATGGAATTTTGCAATTTTATAAATTAAATTGATGGTTAAACAAGGTTTTAAAATAAAAGGAAGTAACGTATGGCGTACTTGCAATTAAAATGATCTAAATTAATTATGCAGAGGAAATAAATAATTAATTAAATAAATAGGTCGAATAAAAAATAAATTTTTGGGGTCCTCACAACCTTCCCTCCTTAAAAGAATTTCGTCCTCGAAATTCATACTTTAACTATGAAATAATTCTAGGTATTTCCTCTGAATTTCTTCCTCTAAAACTCAAGTTTCTTCCTATGTGAACAAAGTTTATTAGTGCTACCCGCTTTTTTCCTTGGTTTGTTATGAATGTGTTATCTTCCACTTCATTGTGTGGCAGCCCATTGCCCATAACAAACATCTCTGTGCTAGTATATTACATGTTCATTCTACCATGTTACACGTTGGCCAACTACAACATACCTAATGAGATTATCTTATCCATAGAAAGGGATTTTTTTTCAAAGGATGCACCCAGTTTTTTTGGCTATAAAATTAGACTAAATTGAAGGTGGTATTGATAAATCGGGTGAAATGTAACTTAAAGTTAGGTAGGCCTAAATATATACTAACCATGTCCGCTCCCTCTTGATCTTCTGAGCAACTAATTACACACAAATTCCAAAAAAAATAGTACAAGATTATATTGCGATATTAATTAAAAGTTTGGACTGAGTCTAATCTAAAACATTGTTTTTGCCCATGAGAATTTTGTTCTTTACTTGCAAGTTTTTGACTTAGTTACATTCTCTTGATGTCCAAGTAAGCATTTCGATAAGTAAGCATAGGTGTGTGTTACACGAATACACTAAGTTGTAACACAAGCTGGCCCCTTAGTTACATGGGGAGAGACTGCAAGTTAGTCACTATATGGTCTGTGGAAGTGTTTATGCAGATATCCAAAAATACCAAGATGTACTTTCCGAAGGGAAAATTGTATGGTTGGTCCCTCACATTTTTGAAAATGCAGAAATTTAGTCCCTCGCAATTTTAAATTGCATCTTTTTAGCCCATTAGCTTATTTGAAACTCGAGTACAATGGAACAACAGAAAACTTCTGTTCCAATACTACCATTGTATTATCTACTTGTGAAGTTTACAACAACAATAAAACTTAAATCAACACTAAATTTTGATATATGTGTTTAAATTTCTTGACTTCTAATATTTATTTTATTTATAATGAAACAAAAGCAAAATTATCACATGAATTCGAATTATACCATGAAAAAGTTACATAAATAAGGAGATTGTTTTAGTTATCAATACAACTTAAACTATATCAAGTATTAAAACATAATTTAAAAAAAAACTTTTTTGGAATCCTTAACTATAACTGTCAATACTAATTGAAGAGACATTCGTTAGTAACCGAAATCTTCCTAAATCTTTCTGATTTTGACTAGAATGAATTTATTCATATCTTCCTAAATTGTACTGGAACACGAGTTTCTAGTTCATTAATTATAGTCGATATAGTACACAGAATTTCTTTTACTCTTTCCTTTTACTATAATTCATATGCGTAGTACTCGACAATCTCGAAATTTGAACTAATGTATTCACAAAATGAGTATGATAGTTACATGATAGATTATACACAGATTACACCACATTTTTACAAAGTTGCATCAATTAGGTGAAATGTTATACCAATTACTTGACACGTTATACCAAGACACACAGATTACTAAGAATACACAATGCGTATGAGGCAAAATCTATATTGTATAGTTGATTTGGGTGGCGGATAAACACATTTGTTGAATACGATTAACTTATAATTTACGAATTTCTTAGAAAAATATAGCTAAATTTTTTAAATTACGAAATTGTGAAATATGTAATCTACAATATTTGAGTGTATATCATAGTTTATGATAAATGAATAACTTATCACCTATTTTTTTACATTGATATGACACCCAAAAATATATTATAATATGCATATCATTCGAAGTACATTAAATAAGCTTTCTAAGTACATATAATACGCTAAATTGGGATGTATAATATAAAAGATGTATGTGTTTAAATTTTGATGTTAAAAAATGTAGGCTATAAAAAAAAGTGCACTATATAAAGTAATGTTCTTTGCTGGTTGTAATGTCTTTTGACCGTTTCATTTCCTGATTCCTTGAGCCCATTTGCTGATGTTAAAGTGGTTTCGATCAACCACGTGAGGCAAAAATTTTACTGGATAGCAAAAGAAACCGTACAAGTGAGAGAGGATGAGTTTTGCTGCAACAGGTTCGTATGCCCACATTGAAAGGACACGTAAAGATGATTGAAAGAATTAAAACTCCTAATCTGACCTCGTAAATTTGCCAAGTCCGGAAGAGTATTTGGACTCAATAAAATAATTACTCATTGAATGCGTTAGTGAGGATAATTATTAGATAGAATTAATAACACCAGCCGTAGCAGATAAGACATGATATAGACGAAGTTACAATATTGATAAAAAATGATGCTTGATTGGCTATAACACATTTAAATATGTTCCTAAATTGCAAATTTCTCATACGTGTGAACTAATGGTAAATGATATAGCCAACTACCGATTGCCAGTCCGAATTATCAAAAATTTATAATATAGTGTTTTATATATATACATATATAACACATATATATATATGTTGGACTAAATTGCACATAGTATTATTCCCCAAGAAATGTTTATTTATTTGTTCATATTAATGAAATAATTAAATTTGTCCCTACAAATAAAAATTTTATGTTTGCTAACTAATTTTCCATTATTAAAAATTTTAATGATAGCGGCCTTTTTTCTTTGGTGTAAACATCAATGATAGCTTAGGTAATATAGCGGCGATTAATCTCAAGAGACAAGATTATAAAGATGAGAACATGAGCATAAAGGGAAAGAGCTAAGCTGGGGAATTTACACTATACTCCAAGGAGTAGTCAAATGAATACAAATAGTTCTACTTTTCTTCCTATTTTGTCCTAATACAGAGCAAAAATAACTAGTTAGTTTTCGTGTATAGTTCAAGTTTGACTTTGGATATTACTACTATAACACTTGCACTTACTAATAAGAAGGGATGAATACAAATTAAAATAATAAATAGGCCGAGAGGGTTAATTATAATTAACAAACATATAAAACCACTTAGATTCTTCATATATTAATATGAATAATTTTTTGTCTTGCTTTGCCAATGTATCTATGAGCGGATATAGATGTGTGCCATGTAATCTAATTTTAAATTTAATATTCACTTTTTGTGATAGATGGCATACATTTACACTGTGTAAAAGTCCTACTACGCTAACAATGGATAAAAACTTAATCCTATTAAATATACCCATACAATTGCACAAGTCATTAAGGCCTAATAAAGATTATTAAACTTATCAGCCGTAGTCGTAGCTTCTTGATTAACCCAAAAGAGACGTGGATAAATGCGGAATGAATTTGGGCCCTCATATACGTGCATTCATGTGACTTGATAGTTAAAGGAAATAAAGTAGCAAGTTGGCAATTGTTTTAATATCTTTTTTCATTTTGTCATAATTAAAAGGTTGATGTGGCAAATGACAAAAATCGAAACAGATTGTTATGACTTTTTTCGTTTGCTCTGTTCCTAGTTTTGTCAGTCTAATACCAAAGGATTGGTAAAAACTGCTATGGTTGGCAAAAGGGCCCAAATTCTAAACATTCATTCTTTGATTCCTAGGACCTGACAATGAAATTACATGCAAACCAACGATATAAAGGCAAGCCTAATTTCGTACCTCATGGTGACGCGCCGCGATGTTTATGCATGTAGTGGGCAAAGGAAACCGGGACTGAAAATATTCCTCTGATCGTGGGGTCCACAGTAAAAGGACCCGTGACAGGATCATTCCTATTAATTTGAGAACCGGCCCAAAGTAGTATTAAGGATCATTCGTATTAAAAAAAGAGTCTGTATGTAGTTTTATAGGGGTGTGCAAATTTGTTTCTAACAGATTTTGAATTAAATTTGGTGATTTAAAATTGAGAATTTGGTAATTCGGTACATAATTGGTATATACCAAATTCATGGAATTCGAATTTGGTATGAAATAGGTAATGAGATTTTCAATCTGGCAATAAATAGTTTCGAATTCAGAATTCGGTAACGAAATATGATACCGATTTATCGAATTCCATTTACCAAATTAGTTTACAAAATTATATATTACATAGGTATACAATATCTATACATAAAGGCTAATAGTCAGTTAATAAAGGTAAGTAATTAATGCAAAGTCCTACTACATAATTTGTGAACGTTTAGTGATTAAGTGATATTAAAAAATTAATATCTACTAAAAAATAAGTTCTAAAGGCTAATATTCTAGTGATGGAGTGATTTAGTGCTAAAGGCTAATAGTCTAATGGAATCTACTAAAAATTAAATTAAAAAATAAAGTAAAATCCAGAAAGCAAAAAAGATGCACGTCTAATCCTTAACCAAATTATCAATTTACAATAATGAAAAGGATTGGAGTATAGGAAGAATAGGGAATTACGTTTTAGTCTTATAATATGATACCTGAGTTAAATTTACATAATTAATATAAATGTATTCATTTACTCTAATGCTAGTTTATATAATTTACATATGTTTTGTTGGTGTAATAATTCATATTTACTTATGCTTTGTTACAAATTTGTTCAATGATTTTTACTTGCATTTTGTTCAATTTGAAACTTTAGATATATGTCAATCGATCCATGCACTATTACTACATTTAGATGGAGGTCATGTCGCTTATCACCTTTGGCAGCTTCAGAAGTATTTATGATGTCAAATCAGTTATGTGACAGTTCGTAAATCCCGCACACTCAATCTTCGAAACCTAGGACTTGCAAATGATGTGACTGCACATAAAGGTTATTCTTTTACTCACACCGTATGTTATCTGCCAATGTATAGTATAGTACATAATTACAATCCCATTTATTTTTTTGAGTAATCTTCTAAAATTGTAGTGTATCAATATAGTCTTAGGAGTGTAACTTTATAGAACTGTAAGACCAATTTTGTGTATCTTATTCTCATTTCCACCGTTACCGGTGGGTAGAATCATTCCCCATAACCAGTCAAACACATTTAATATTTAATCAGGGACATTTCTAACTTCTATTCTCAACTCCTATATAAACCTCCTTCTGTTCCATAATTACCACTCAACAAAATTCAGCTGGGTACTCCATTGTAAAAGACAGGTTCAATTACTACGGTGTTGAGATGTTCCAAACTCCTCGACCATTTGTTGTTTCATAGACTAGTGTCTCTAAATTTAGATTTTGGCATCCATGATTTTTCTAACCGTATCGATTTAGTATTTGAGTTCTCAACCTTTTCCTAATGAAACTTTGTGGGCTAAAGAGCTTGCTATGTTTTGCAGGTCATTGAGAATGCCGAGAATTTGCGATCATTAGGACTGCCGTGGTTTGGAATATCCGAAACCAAGGACCAAGTGGTTCCTTCGTAATCCACCCAAGTCCTACAACTCCATCATCAATAGAGACCGACTTGAGTACCGCAACGAACTCCTTGCCGAGTTCGAAATGCGATTAGAAGAGGCTGATTTCTATGAGGAGGAGTTGGAGACTATACACATTCGGTGTCCACGCAGTTATGCTAGGGATATGCCACGCACTTCATTGTTGCAACTCGAATGAGTTGTAGACCGTATAAGAGCTGAAAATAATCACATGGCCTGCCGAGTTTGGCTAGAACTATGTTTCCAATTTGAGAAAGACATCGGGATCCGTGTAGCAACATTTAGTAATCAGGCTGTTTACAACACAACACATGCTTCATTTGACTACATGTCTGATGAGGAGTGATAATGTTTAAAAGGCCAAATGTTTGACGGTAAAAGAAATGTTTTCTTTTCCTTTTGGCTAGTTAATGGATGTAATATACAAGTCAATTGCATGTAATTTGAGTGTTCATTAGTGTAACTATCGAGAGTTATCTCTTAATAGCCATGTCCCATAGTGTGTTGGATTTATCGCACCTCTCTTTTCAATGCACCAATCAAAATGAACGCGGGTAAGTTGATAGATTCGGTGTAATTTCTCAATGTTTCAGCATAATTTCGTTAAATATTGGTGTAACAATTTTGGATATTAGTGTGACTGAAGTCTTTCTTCCAAATACGGTCCATGGAATTTAGTTTGGTTTACGTACGTTTAACCACACTGTAGAATTAGATGATAAGATGCAACATATTGGTATATTAGTTTCTACTATTAAAAGCAGTCGGGTCATTTTGGAATACTTAAGAAATTAAGTTATGTAAGAAATAAGAATAAATATAAGTATAATGCACTGTGCATTAAAATTACTCACTTTGTTTATTGTCAGTGATTAAGTGACATATCACTAATCATTTTTTACAATATAGTATTTTAGAATTAAAAATACAACTGTATTAATACAAATATACAATAATGTAGAACTACAATACTTACAAATTTATACATAACATGAATTGGAAAATAGGGACAAGTGGACACCATATTAGTATATCACTTTTCATTTTGCAAGCAAGCAAATTGTATGCAAATAAAGCACTTAGTTTATACCAATTAGTTGAAATAAGGATAATAAGTGTAATGCATTGTGCAGTACAACAAATTACAAATAATTTATAAACCACGGCTGATTGCGTGGCATAACACTAACCATTGATTCATTGTAAATTATAAATTCTGTAGATTTTAAATTATAACTAATATCTTTATCACCAACCAAAGAGGTAAGATGTAGCTATGCATTGGGGTTCAAATCAAGAATAATAATTGATATCAACAACAATAAAAATTAAATCAATACTAAATTTTGATAAGGTTTAAATTTCTTGACTTATAATATTTAATTTATTTATATTGAAACAAAAGCAAAATTATCACCTTGAAACAATTATGCCACGAAAAAGGTTATACAATGAAGGAGATTGTTTTAGTTATCAATACAACTTAAACTACATCATGTATTAAAACATAATTTTTAAAAAAACTTTTTTGGAATCCTTAACTATAACTGTCAATACTAATTGAAGAGATGTGCGTTAGTAACCAAAATCTTCCTAAATTGTTGATTTTGACTATAGTGAATTTATTCATTGCTTACTAATTGAAGAGACGTTGGTTAGTAACCAACATCGCGTTGTATGCTTTTAAAATTTGTACCCATAACAAAAAATTTTGGTTTACATAAATGGAAATAACTAATAATTTGGAAAAAAAATGTTACGAAAATAAATATGCAATTCATATTTGCAACCAATAATACAAAATTTTGAATTAAAGAGTGGATCATCTGAATATCCAACCCCTTTTTTATAATTCAACTTTTAAGTGATTGTTACCAATTCCAAAGTTTTCAAATTAAGGTTTACGAATTAGAATTTCATAAATATCATATATATGAAAAATTGTACTGGAACACGAGTTCCTAGTTCATTAATTATAGTTGTTATATTACACAGAATTTCATTACTCTTTTCTTTTACTGTTATTCAGATGCGTAGTACTGGACACCCAAGCAATTTGAACTACTGTATTCACAAAATGAGTACGTGTGTCAACATGATAGATTATACACAGATTACACCAAATGTTTACAAAGGTACACCAATTACGTGAAATATTATACCAATTACTTGATACGTTATACCTAGACACATATTACTATGAATACACAATGCGTATGAGGCACAATCTATATTGTGTAGTTAAAGCGGCTCGTGGATTCGGGCTCAGACCTTTTTTTTTGGTCGTCCTCTCACGTGCCACGCACATGAGTAGCCAATTTTTACATCCGTTGTACACTCACTATATTTATGTCGTAATTCACGTGCCACACGCTTGAGTAGTCAATTTCGACAACCAAATTGCTTTGCTTGTCCTTTGTTTTTCCACTTTCTATTGCTTTTCTGTTGTCCTTTTTTCCATTTTATGCAATGGTTCTGCTTCTAATGCTTCTATTGCTCTAATGCCTCTGTACGAATTCTGGTCTCTGGTATAGTCTTTGGTACAGACAATTGTGGTGGTTATGGCGCACACGAGACATGTTGTCGTCGGCTATTGTGGTTTGAATAGAGGGGTCTATGTTCATCCTGGTAATATTTTGCTCTCTTTGCCTCCCCTTCCTAGTATGAGATTCTACACTGCCTTCCTTCCTAATTATTCCTTAGCATTTTTTCCCCTTTGTCATTGTTATGTCCTTTGGTTTTTTCCCCCAATCTTCTTCTTTTGATATTTTATTTATTGTTTTTTAATTTTTTATGTATTTTGGAACTACGGGGAAACTATTTTTTCTTCAACGGTTCATGTAAATATTCATTTTTTCTGTATTTATGTCCTTCAGGTTTTTCCCCCAATCGTCTTGTTCTCTTTTTCTCTTGTGGATATACAGGGAAACCATTTGTTTTTTCCAACAGTTTAGGTAATTTCTTTTTCCTAAGACTCCAACATCTCCTTTTTGTGTTTTTTTTTTGCCGTATCTGTGCATCTATCTTTTCTTTTTTTTTTTCTTGGCATGCTTTTTTTTTTTATCTTCTTCTCCTTTTTTTGTGTGTTTTTTTCTCCACATCTCAGCATCTCTTTTTTTTTCCCTTGGTGAGATCTTTCTTCGTGCCGGTGATGTCAATTGTACTGGAGTTTAGTATATGACTTAGGATGTTAGATGCTGCTGCGTGCTATTGTAAACATAGTTACAGAGGAAGCAGGCCAATTTTAGTGGCTGTGGTTGTATAGATTGCAAATAACAAGTGTATTTATACTAATCAGGCCCTCTAGCCTTTAGCCTTCAAGGTTTTGAACTTCCCTTTGTTGCTACCTCTTGATAGGCCTTCCCTTTGTTGCGAATTATGGATACCATTTCTTAGTTTCACCCTCATTTGCTTTCTCTTCTCTAACCTTTCTCATTGTAAAGTAACATCAATCATTGAAAGTGTAGACACCAAATTTTGACTATTTCAATTGTTTTCTCATGTTTTTTATCTATTAGTATTTAGTTATTTATTTTTGAATATTCTAACATATTTTCTTATTTTGTAGGTTTTTATTAAAAAAAAAAAAGAAACGCGGACCAGTTACACGGGGTTTTCCACGTAACTGTCCCCGTATCACGATCAGAGACGAAAAAAAATTACGCATGTGAAATTTCCAAGCCCTTTCTCACTCATTACCAGCTGTAATTTTGTGTCTTTATCATCAAGTAATCGATTTAGTTAATGCCCAGATCACCCTTGATCCTTAAGACACAAACAAAACCCATCTAATGATCAAGATTAACCACAAAAACCCCCAAAGTATCCAAGCCATTGGTTCTAGGGTAGAGTGGCTATAAATAATTCATGATAGGGTTTTCTGAAGAAGAGGAAAAAAAAGAGGCTGGAGTTGGTTTAGAAAAGAGAGGTGGAGAGAAAACAGAAAAACGAAAGGAAAAAAAAAAAGGAGAGAAAGAGCAAGAAGAAGAAGAAGAAAAGATTTTTAGGGTTTTTAGGTTGGGTAGCTTACTTTAAGGGGCGAAATCTCCTTTGTTTTAGGGAGTTTATAGCTAAAAAATTTTTTGGGAATACCTGAGATATAGAGGAACAATTCTTGTGAAGAACTACATTCGAGAAAACCACTGTAAGACCTTCAAATTCGGCCTTCAAGTTGCTAAGAAGTTAACTCCGGGAGCAAAGAAGGAGATCACTTTCAATCTGAAATTCATCCCTTTTCCTTGCCATCCTCTTGTAAGAAAAGAGGTTCAGGTGATTCCCCATCCTCATCTCTGTCTTTTGAACGAAAATCTTGTTGAAAAATGTGACCTTTTGGTGGAACCAAGGTCTTGACTATGTTCTTTATAATGGTTGATGATGGTTATTTGTGGTTGTATGAGTATGTTATGTTTATATAGCCTTGGTAAGGCTTATAGACATTTTTTTATGTTTAAAATCAGACGTTTGATGTTTCTGTATTGATTTTGTTGTGTTTTCTGTAAAATTTCTGGAAAAATATTCTTCACGCTTTGAAGATGTGAAGAAACGCGGGGTTCTTGCGCGGAGTGGCCCGCGTAACTCTCCGCGTTTCCTTTTGAATATTTGAAGATGTGAAGAAACGCAGAGTAGTTGCGCTGGCTAGTCCACGTAACCACCCGCGTTTCTTGTCTGACAATTCTTCTCCTTCCCTTTTATTTCTATTTGGTGACGTTGATGCTTAAGATTCGACCCTTTTGGGTCTAGCTTGTCTTGATATGATCTAAATGATAGTATTTATGGCTTGAAATTGATCCTGCCATCTCTGATGATTTTATTTGTGTTTTTGGTTGAAAAAACTGGAAGCAATTTTCTTGGATTTTGTGAAGATGGGAAGAGACGCGGGTAGATACACAGCTTGGTCCGCGTTTCCTGTCCGCGTTCCCCTCTGAACTTTGATTTTTGCCTATAACGCGGACTAGGACACACGGACTTATCCCATGTAACTGTCCGCGTAACCTCCTTTTTTGCAATTTTGTTCCTATTTTCTGCTCTTTTGTTCCAGAAACTTACTCTAGTGTTCATGTCTTCCAGTCTTGTCCAATTTGCTTGCATAATTTGTTTTGATATCTTCTCTTTGAATTTTTGATTGATTTTTCCTTTAAATTGGTGCCTTGATCCCCTTTTGTTGACATTGAGTCTTAGATAACCATTCCCCTCATTTAAGGATTCAGTTGAGGCATCACATCAAGGGAGGGTAACTTCTTTCCCCTATTATGTGTTCTTATGTGTTCCTATGTGTTTTATGGGTTTTAAATGCTTCATTAGTTAGAATTTCATTTATGTCGTTTAATTGCTTTGCAAGTGGTTAAGAGGCCCTTGAAGGCCAAGTTGTAATAGAATAGGTAATTATTTTAGTTTTCTTTTACGTCTTTCCCCCCTTAAATTGTAATTAGAGCCCTAAATGTAATAATCTTTATGTGCTTATGTGTTTAGGTTACCGCTTTCCTAGGGTTTGCATCTAGATATTATGCTTATGTGTTATGTGTTATGTGTTTATGTGTTTTTATGTGTTTACTTGCTTTATTATCATGTCTACATGTTTATTATGTAAATGTATTGACGTCACCACACTAGTCCAATGCTAGTTGTGGTTCATTCCCTCTAACGTCGTCACACTAGTCCAACACTAGTTGTGGCCTTTCCTTTCAATGTCTCACTAACCCAATGTTAGTGATAACCTTTAGATGAGGGCTAGTCCAATGCTAGACCCTTAAAGCCGTTCATGCATTAGATACAAGTTTCACATACTTTTCACTTTTAGGGTTTCTTTTCCATTTTGCATGATAGTTTTCTCCCATCCCGTATACGAAACATGTCATTTAGTTTTCTTTTATAGATTAGCTTTTTTAGGGCATTACCCTTTGAATAAGGGAAAAGAGCGAGTATGGCTTCCTAGCCTTAGCACGCTTTTATTTCCTTCTATGAAAAGGAAGATTTAAAGTCATGAACTTAGTTCCCTACACCCATTACGTTGCATTATCCCTCTTTAAGATATACATGTGACAGCCCACCTCCCCCTAGGGCGAACCAAAGGGTTTGGCGGACCGCCTGCCCAACTCTCGCCAGGACTCACTCATTCGAATGACTAATACCCCTTCGAAAGTGAACATAATTAACCATTTCAATCTAAACCACAAATAATAACATTACTAAAATCAACATACAACTCAAACTCTCAAATTACCATAAACCATCAAATGCATATATTAATTTCAATCTTATACAAAGCGAGGAAATCCTACAAAAATACTAACTTCCTCGATTCACGTGCCACACCTCGAAACCTGTTAAGTAAAACAAATTGGGATAAGCTAACGCTCAGTGAGGCCAAGAAAACATGCAAACATGCAGGCTCAAGAAAATTACACCTTTATTAAATAAGATAAGTAACCAGAATTTTGAACAAGAATACAAATACAGTATTTAATTACACATTAAATAAAGGATACAGGGGCTCTCAGGAGCCAAGTTCCATGAATCTTGATCACATTCCAAATAGTTGACACTCCATCAACTTTCTTATCCATGTAGAGCTCCACTTGTCAACCATCTCCGTCCACCGTTTCACCACCCAACTGGGCCCGCTCGTCAAAATAGAAAATTTGGTAATACTTGAGTATACCCATTAAGTAGTCGGCGACGCTCAACCGACGAAAATATGTAAAGACCCATGATTTACCAATCCCTCGCCAAGCCCTTGCCGGCCCGAGGTGAAAGGTTTATCAATGAGGTTTTGGGCATCCCCAACAGGTTTAAATAGTAAGTAAGATGATGAGACAACGCTCAATCATCAAACAAGTACAAGTACAGGTCAGGCAAGTCATTTCAAGTGCAACAAGTATAAGCAAGCAAGTCAGGTCAAGTAAGAGAGGTCGAACTAGATAAAGTACACGTCCGGCTCGACAAGTTTAATACGACGATCAATTTAAACAGGTAACAGGTCAAGCAAGTCAACAAATCATGCACTTGACACTCACCAAATAACCGGGAGCAAGCGAGAAAATTCAGGAGGTCATACAGCCCTGGCGTCTCGATGTCCACGCGGATTATTCGAAGCTATGAAAATCTATTTTCAAACGTGAAATGACGCGACATGCATATACTCAATGCTAAAACTCTCGAGAAACATTTATAAACACTTAAAATAGCAAAAGGAGCACATGCATGGGCGTTAAACGAAAAACGGACGAGATAAGATTCAAAACGGAAAACACACACTAAAAGGTGTGAAAGGTAGATTTGACACCTTGAGCTATTTTGATCATAACTCATGGTACGAGTGTTGGATTGAAGTGCACAATGTGCCGTTTCGAAGCTAAGAGAACAAGATATAACTTTTATGAAGACAACTTCTGCTCAGATTCACTCTTTCTAGGTCAAAAATGCGGAAACAGTTCTAGAAATTTTATTGTCGGAATTCCCGACAGGCTCGATTCAAACGATCATAACTCAGCGCTCACAAATCGAAATCAAGAAATTCTAGATGCGTTGGAAATATAGAATGAAGGGCTATAACTTTTACGTTTTGGCCAAAATCCAAATCACAAAGGATCGACACGAAAAACGAAACCAAAGTTGCTGCCCGGTCAACCCTGTTTTTCTGTTTTACGCCCAAATACAACCAAATCGCACGCATGCAAATCCATTGACTCGAATGCGATAACAAACATGCAAATGCAGCCCTTACACATCCCATATTGCCCTCGACACAAACAAACACACACATATAACAGTCCAAGAAATTAAACAAAACAGTAAAATTCGCCCCAAATTCCTCCCTCAAGCCGGTTTCCCCCTTTTGGGGTTTATGTGTCCATTTCAATCAACCAATTCCATATAATCACACACCATACATCATGAGCTTGCTAGTGGGAATCCAAGAGCCCACACAACAACTTAAACCAACATGCTAGTGGGAATTCAAGAGCCCACACAACAACTTAAACCAACATGCTAGTTATCCAACAATCCAAGCATTAACTTCTAACATTAGAACTTGAAATCAAAACCCTAACCCTAACCCTAACTCAAAATCATGGCTAGGCATAAATACATCAGAAATCAACCAATCTAATCCAGTAGATCATCCCATAAGCTAAGTATAAGCATGAATCAAGCCAAAAGAACCACAAAATCCAACAATTTCATAATTCTCATCAAAATTCCAGCTTACATATAAGAAGAAAAATACCTTCTTGGCTTATGTTCTTGATGCAATTGCAAGCTCCCAAGTTAGTCCACTTACCCTCCTAGCTCAACTTCAAGATTGGGATGGTTGGAACACAAGATTTCTCTTGTTTTTCTCTCTTTTTTTTTTCCTCTCTTTTCTTTCTTCTTTTCCTTCTTTTTCCCACGGTTTTCCTTCTTCTTCTTCTTCCTTGTTGGCCGGCTCCCTCAAGCTCTAAAATGGCTAAGAGATGAGACCATGTAGATATTTAGTGTTAGTCAAAGGTTGGTCAAAATTGTCATGCCAATTCAACCCAACAACTTAGGCTATTTTCCACTCTTGCCCACATGATTTCTTTTCCTATCAAATTAGTCCATAGGTACTCATTTTAACCTAGCCTATCAAACCTTAATCACACTTACTTAGGCCACTAATCACCCAGGAATCGTAATCCCTCCTCTTAATCATGCATTAACACACATAAAATCAAAGAGATCACAAACTCGTAGTTAAACGTAAAACTTAAATCATTTTCAAAACTAGGGTTGTACGAAATCAAACTAGGGTTTTTCACACTCAAATTAGGGTTTTATCGAAAATTAGGGTTTTCAAAGCAAACTAGGGTTTAAAGGTCAAATTAGGGTTTTTAGACTTGTAACATAGTGAAAACAAAATACTTTAAGAAGGAAAACAAACCATATAAACACCTTGGCAAACAATAATCACTATAATTAACATTATTTAATATTTTCCAAAAATTTGGGGAAAAAATCGGGGCCTCACAATACATGTGCATTATTTTAAATTCTATCAAAATCATTCTTTAAAAATCAAATTTCTTTCTTCATGTTTAGCAATTCAAAGTCAAAATCTATTTTTCTTAAAATTTCATCTTGTGAAAATCAAGTTCCTTTTTGCACTGAAAAATTCATCTTTTCAAAAATCCAATTTCTTTTTCCTTGAGATTTTATAAAATTGCAATTTTTTTGAAAATCCTAATTTCCCGTTTCTTTTCGAGTCTCATCATTTGCATTTCTCGTGACCTCTTCGAGGGATCAAATTTGGATAACACAATTAATGTGGTCAATTCCAATCAAATCTCAAGGAGACATTTTCCCCCTGTCCGACCCAACATTAGGTTTAGGTTTTGCATTCATATAAATAACATCCAAATGTGATAAATTTTAAAGTCAGAATTAGGAAATTTTTAACTAAATCACGCAACTAGCTTTGGCTAGGTTAGAAGGGTGCCTTAGAGACGAGTAACATCGAATTTTTACCTTCCCTTCTTTCAACCGTAACCCCCGAACCTTTTTCTCTAGTTTTTCAAAGACCTGGAGTCGTCTAAAAAAGGGTCTTCTTAGTTTATTTTCATTAATTAAAATTTTTTGGGTGACTTGGTACACCTAAACTCTATACCAAGTGGCAACTCCAAATTTTTCTAAAAACCCTTTTTCTAGACTTTTGTTTTGGGTTCGAATCGTCGCATTTTTTTAGTCCCATGACCCATTTCTTTTATTTTAACTTTTCAAAGATCAAAGATCAATTTTTTAACTAAAGAGCCTTTTTCGAACTAAAAACCCGAAACAACGAGTTTCTTCCCTTCTTCAAAAAGCTGACGACAGGCGACTCGGAACTTTCCTAAGAGGTCCGAGCACTTGATTTAGTTATTTGTTTCATTTTTCTAACTTTTTTATATCACATTTGGATGTTTTAGGTTGCATTCCTTTTCTTTTTCTTTTCCTTTTAGGATTTTTCCCGCGAAATTGCTCCTTACACATCGCGTACATGATGAATGAATTATTTGTTTATTTATTTGTATTGATATTTATTTGTACTGCGCCTTGCATTTGGGGTGGGTGTGCATCTATCCTAGAGCCTCGAGAATGTTCAGTACTTGAATCGCTCCTCTCAAAGGGAATCACTTTCATACGTGCATATGTATTTTACTTTGACCCTACTTTTTTACTTTAGTGGCTTGTCACGCCACTCTTCCCTATTAGGATTAGGATTGGTCCACTTGGACATGTGGCCGTGTACACGCACGTAGCAATGTCAGGGATCACTCAGAACTCACGACTTGAGGCATTGGTTGATGACCTTTACCTTTAGTCCTCAAGGTTTGGGAGCATAACCTTTGTCAGTCTAGATGCATTGAGCTCAACCTCATGCATCCATGTTAGAATTGCCCTGGGGAGAGTCTACCTTACTATGGGATCACTAGACACGCGAGGAGGATTCCACCCCTCTTTATTCTTGTGGGTTGTTGCTCCAACGTGTTATGTGATATCTGTCGATTAAACTAACCTTTTGTTGTCTTCCTTTTTCTTGCATTTCACAAACTCTAGAAAATAAGAGTCTTGACACTCTTTTAAGACAAACCATCCTTCTAGATAGGCTATTGCACGTTCGAATTTATATCTATTGCATTTAAGTTGTAATTGCACATCACTTTTAGGCTTACCCCGGCGTTCAAATAGGGCTCCTATAGGCCATGTTTCATTTTGCACCTTTACTTGCTTTAATAAACTGGCATCATGCATAAGCCATAGAGGGAATGCCGTATAGGGAATCCCAAGTTAGGAATAAACCACCCTTGTGTCTCGGATATATAATCCAATGAGATTTGCATGTTTATATTTTCAGTAACATCCAAAGGGGTAGTGCATAAGGTAAGGTAGGGTCCGACATCTTCTATGGAGTGACCTTCGTATGCTAGAATATAAACCTCTAATAATCATTTTTTGGCCATTTTATCAAAGTTGGTAAAATCCCATGCATAAGGACACTAAATCGAAAAAAAATCACAAATAATTTCTCATGGTTGAGATAATAATTATTTCAAGGCCAAATCTTGATTTTGGAAGGCTTATAAACTAGTGTGTTTCAAATAAAATTGAGGTTTGGAGCTATAGGTAAGCGATGAACCCAACTGACTTTTGGGTAAACCATCAATCCTGTCCGATCCATTTGAACTAGATTCATGTTTCACTCAAGACAAGTCAAGACCCTAAGATTATTTCAAGAATAGCCCTTTTTAACCTTTAACCTCTCTTCATATATCAATTAAAGTAATGAATTCATTTGGACTTCGTCCTCATAATGCGCCTAATAGAGCATATTCTTTTGGTCAACCCTGTGTGTGAGGGCCCCAAAATTCAAGTTTTATTTTAAAAATACATAATATTATTTATATTATGTTTATTTATTGAAATATGAGTAAATATATGTTTAAAGTGATTATTTTCCAATTTAGAGAATTTTATACGAATTTATTGCCGGTGTGGGTGGTTTGGCCATTTTAGCTTAAAATTGTTCCGACGTGAATAGTGACTTGGACTTGAAATCGAGCATATGTAGTGATATTATGGAAATATTAGAAAGGTTAGACAGTGTTGGAATGGATTAAAACAGTGTGTAAGTTAGACTCGTCATCAGACGCACAAAAAAGTGGCTTTTGACCACTTTTCCATGAATTGGTGAGCCAAGGCTTTTGTCTACAAAAGCCACCTTTTCTTGTTCCCTTGTTATCTTCAGCCATTCTTTGGGCTTAGAGAGAGAGAGAGCCGATTGAGAGAGAGAGAAAGGAGGAAATTCAAGCTTTCTTCTTCTTCTTCCTCCATTTCCTTGCACCTTGAACATCATTTGAAGGCCTCATCTTACTCCCTTGTTGCTGCTAATCCCAGCCGAGTGAGAGAGAGAGAGAGTTGGAAAACTCATCTTGTCCATCGTCTTGTTTCTTGAAGGACTTGAGAGATCAAGACATCAACTCTTCATCTCTTCTTCATCTTCCATTTCTTCTTCTTCCTTGTTTGACTCTTCAAGACACCATTGAAGCCCATCATCCCCATCCCTTATTGCAGCCGAGAGAGAAGGGAAGTGAGGGCTGGTCCGATTTCTGGAGGAGAAAAGAGGTGAGTTTGAAGCTTGATTTTCCATTTTCTATCTTCTTCAAGCAACTTGAATCTATGAAACTTGATTGATGAGTTGTGGGCTTCATTTCTTTCCCTTCCAAGGCAGCGAACCAAGGGAGAGAGGGAGAGAGTGTGATCCGAAAATCTTGAAGGAAAAGAAAGAGTAAAGTGAAGAAACAAAGCTTGATTGAGTGGTGTGTTACTAGATCGCATGAACTTGGAGTTGAAAATCATCACAAAGCTCAAAAATCTTGGGCAAAGATCAAGCTTGAGGAGTTGCTAGGTTTGGAGCACTCTTGGAAAGAGGAAACCCACGAGATCATCTTGGATCTTGTCAGATCTAGTCAGATCTGAAGGTATAAAGCTTGAACCTTGTAGATATAGCTTTATTAGTGTTAAATAGCTCAGATCCATGGTTTTTTTGATAAGAATGCTTATGTATGAAGCATTTGAGTTGGCTCTTGGATTCCCAACCTAGGTAGCGACTTGAGGTGGATTTTAGGTAGACTTGAGGACTGTTTGGGATCGAATGATATTTGTGAAATATATGATGATATGGTTGAAAAGTAGGGTTTTGTTGTTGAGAATTTTGAAGGAAAATAGATGTGATGGCCGAACCCATGCTTGGTAAATTTAATACTTGATTTCGAAATTTGTGTTTGTTCTTGAAGAACTTTCTTCTAAGAAAATATGTGTTTTGTTCAATTGCGAGTGTATGTTTGAGTGGAGGGAATGTTTGAATTTTAAAGAGGAGAAGTGAAGTTTTCATGAATTCAATGAAAAGTGTCATTTGAATGAATTTGGGGTTTTACCATATTTTGGGTCAAATTCTATGGATTTGAATATAAGAACTTGGTATGAAGTATTTTAAATTAATGTATAGTTTTGACTATGAGTAAGTGTCAAGTTATTTTGAAAATAATGATTTTGAGGTTGAGACCTTACTATTTCAACAAAGGTAATTTTAAATATGGTCTCAACTAGACTGTAGTAGTGAGGGTTTGGTGCTTCAATGGAGTAGTTAAGTTAAGACTTGGAATATGAGATTTTGGCAAGTATCGATAGTTGAACTTTGGCTCGTTGGCCAAGATTTTGTCGAGGGTGAACCAAAGCTAAGTTTAAGCGTTTTTCTTTACTCACTAGTTTGAGTGGTTCGAGGTGAGTGTTCAAACTCCCTTTTTAAATAGAAATCTTGCCATGATTTGTAAATGAATGATTTGTAAAATGATTTGCTAGTATTTACCAAGAAATGATTTATCACTATTTCTAAGTAAAATGCTTTTACCCGTGAAATAGCTTATAAGGATTTGTGAGTGATTCAACTCCAGCTTCAAATGAAATCGGCAATAGTTTCCAAATGAATGATTTATTGAAAAGATTTACTATCATTTCCAAATGAAATGCTTTACAAGTGAAACCATTTATGAAGAGTTTATGGATGTTCAAATCCATTTTAAATCAAATGTTTAGCTACTACGTGAAATGACTTGTGATACTGATATACTCAACTATACTTGCAAAGAAATGAGTTTGTGAATATCTCGGTATGTTACGTTGAATTACATACTTGTTTCTAGGCAAGTGTGTACTTTACCACTCGACCTAGCATTAATATATCTTGTGCAACCGCTTCACACTTCCATTGTTTGCATATTACTTGTTTCCTTGATTGTTTTGTTGATAACTTGATTTGTTTGATAATGGTGTACCAAGGAGCATTTTTTACCCTAGTCCATGTGTACCTCATCGCGCTTTCACTACTTGTAGATCGGGTGTACTTTATCGTATCGAGCTGGTCTCAAGACCCTTTTGCTAGAAAACCTATCTAAGACCACCTTCTTGAGCGTCCGGTGGGTCAAAAAGCCTACTTGAGTACGCCATATTGGTGTGGCGGATAGGTTGGAATGCTTTTATCTTAAAGCAAAACTCCTTGGTCTTGACTGATCATTACTTGCATGACCTGTAGGCCATGTGTACTACCACATTGCTGAACAAGGCCTTTTCCCCTTCGTTATCCCTATTCTGAGGAGCGGACCTCGGTCGGTGGTTGGTACGCAGTGAGCCTTGTCTGGTACCTGAGTATTACCTTTGGAGGATAAGGTGATGGCAGGTTATGCGAGGGATTGGTCGAGTTATAAGGTGAAGTTACACTCTTTGAAATAGCTCCAAGTGAGCACCGCATCCTTCCAATCTTGGATTTGATTGTGTGCTTGAATTACTTTGTTTACTTGTATGTTGTTTTTAAAGTGAGTATTGATAAAATGATTGCTTGAAAACTCAATTGTTTTACAAAGTGATTGTTAACTCAAGTCCATGAATTTCTTACTTTTACTTGGACATTCTTGAGCTCCTAGCTCACCCCAAAAATGTTTTATTTTCCCAGGTCTCGAGCGCTTGGATGGCGTGCGTTGTGATCCTTCTTAGTGTATGCGTGACTCAATTCTTGTACCTTTTGTAATCATGGATGGATGGACACCCCATTATACTTGGGCACGTGAGATGGTAATGGTTGTACTCCCTGGTACTTTGAAGCGTGATTTGGGAATGAGGGTTGTAAGTTGGATTATCATTGTGTAATATTTGTGATTTGGATTGGAATGGGTGTTTACAATCACTTTTGAAGTATTATTGGTTATTCTAGTGAGTGAGAGTCTGGCGAGAAACTGTGGAAGCAACACTACCTGATATGATGCCTTAGGGAGGGAGAAAAGTAATGCGTCTGCCGTGGATCGATTACTGCATATCGACAAAGTGATGTCGGACCCATCGGTGTGTATGGTGCATACCAGGAGATTATATTCATCATGCTAGGCCTACCCTTGGCACAAAAGGGCTCCAATCAGGACATGCATCGAATTATATAAACAATCACTAACTTCACTCTTTTCTTTTTTCTTCCAAATAAATCTCCACGACTCCCTTTGGAAATAAGCTTCTAAAGTGTGCTTCTCTTCCACTCGGTACTTTTAAAAAATAGCTCCACAAGTAGAAGTCCCATGGATCCAAAAGCAAGAGCTTGAAGCAACTTCGTAAATATGAGTTCGCACCAAAGGCTATTCGAGATAGGAACGCTTTGGTCACTTCACCGACTTTGCGCAGGAGCTCAGGTTAAGGGAAGTACTAGGAAGGTTTAATGAGATGAGCACCAAGATTAGGCGTGCATGAAATTATGTCAATCGCATCAGTGATAATATGATGTGGAGGTGGTACCTCGAATGATCATGGACATGTTGTTAGCAATCCCCCCCTCATTGACAAGTGCAATCCACCTTTTCACGACCAATATTCAAACCACTCTTGTTCCACCTATTCCTAACCTTCATGAGAGATTGTTTTTTTCTCACCACAATACCGATTTCCCCATACACTCACCTTGACTATCTTCTTGAGCCAACAAAAGGTAAACCTTATACTCAACCCAGTTCACCTTAAACATACCTCCCAATCACACAAACCTCTCATCTTCATCCCACGGAACCCTTTGTATGGGACATTGCCTCTCAAGGAAAGCCGAGAGATAGATCTGGCCGATCGACAAAGATCGATGAAGAGATGGACAGATTTTAGGAGTTTATAAAGAAGAACTGTGGTCTCTGAACCGACATATGGTGGATTGGATTATGATGATGCGTGCCTATTTCCGGCGTCCAGCTACCTATGGGTTTCAAAACTCCCAAGTTTAGCAAATATGATGGTAGGGAACCCTAAGGCATTACCTTAAAATGTTTTAAGCCGCAAGCAAGCAAACCAATGGATGATGAAACTTGCCTATCGTCTGTTCCTCGAGAGCCTAGGGGATGCTTTGGATTAATTTTCAGACACGAAACCTCAAGAGATCAAAACTTGCGGTTGGATTTGTCAGCGACTTTTGAAGCGGTATGAATTCAATTGTGAGTTGTACCGACACAAACAACATTGGAAGAAGTGTCAAGGCTGAGACCTTGAATCACAAAACATATGCTGTAAGCGTTGGAGAAAATTAGTGCTGGGGTGGAGCCTCTGTGGTGAAGAAGAGAGTTGTTCCCATTTTCATCAAGACACATGACCCATCTTATTTTGAGAAATTTTTGGCATGAGCGGGAGTTCATTTATACAATAATAAGTTGGAAGAATATGATGAATTTATTAATAAGATGGGAAAGATTGTTAGCAGCATTAGAAGCGACAAATTGACGTTGAAGTTCGCGAATCCAAAATAACAATGGGAGCCATAAGTACCAATTCAAGAAGAAAGAGGAGAAACTGCATTAGGTATGGGATCAAGGCCCATCTTTTTAGCTAAGAATTCCAGTAGCTATTGCCACTCAACCCTTACCCGCCTACCCTAATTCTGGTGTCCTCATTTTTACCATGCCATTGCCCAAACCTCCTACTTTCAGGCCAGTCCATCTAAATACCACATCAATACCTCCAGTTTCTCAACCCACTTTTCAGCCATCTCGCTGGGTGAAACCTATAACCCAAGCACTAACCTCACAAAGCAACAATCCCATTCAAAATTGTCCCCTGGCCATCTGGTCGGTGGAATTCCAACTCAAAAGGCCATCACAAAATTTCTCTATTTGGGCAAACCACTTGATCAGTTATAATGGCAAAGTATTTTGGAAAGATAAGAGCAGTTCCCCAAAAATCATCACAGCGGTCCGCCCCTGGTTATGATCCACAGACCATTTGTTGCTTACCATTGCGAGTCTAGGTCGTTGATGGCCAGCATTTGGGCCAGAAACACAAGATCAAAACATGATTGATGCAGAGACATTGATACGAAAAGAAAGGAGAGCGGGGGCAAATAATAAATGAATCCTCCCACCGAACATAAGTGCTTACGTGGGAGTGGCATTAGTGTGGAGAGGAATTTGTTGATGCATGCAGTTCATTAAGAAGAAGATGGTGGTGCATTTAAGGAAAGATGCGATGATAGCCAGAGCGGTTGCTCGGTTGTTTGTCGGGGATACTGCCGGCCACGATCACTAGCGGAGAATGTGTGGAGTTTCCTTTGATTCCTGAGGGCATTTAAAAATTAGACTCTGGGTGCATGCGCACTAGGAGATTTCGGTAAATCTGAGGGATTGTCCTTAAAAATGAATCATGCTTTAATAATGTAATATTAAAAACAATGCACCCTTTTACTTTTTGCTTATTTAAAATTATGCTTTTAATTATACTTCAATAATTTTCCTCCCATAGTAGCATACACCAAATAAGAATGATTTCTCTTTTATTAGCCAGGTTATGTTTCACTGGTTTACTTTGCACATTTATTTTATTTACATGGGTGACCCACAAGTAAAACCTTTGACCTAGATACCGACTGGAATTTGATAGATGTGAATATTACGATCTCATGAACGGATGTCTGTTTGTAAGATGATCCATTACAAGAGATTGGCACTTCAGAAACTACCTTTTGGCATGTAGAATTGTAATCAGGATTTCTCAGGATGGTGGCGGGCGGTTTTTTTACCCCAGGGTGAGGATAAGATCTTTGGCATTAGGTGGAGCAGTTGAAGGGGCTGAATGGTTAAGCAGCCATGAGCAGGCGTAACGATCGTGAAAGGAGGGGTTAATGCCATTTGTCATGGATGATATTTTATTGAGAGGATGGTTCGGACTTATGACAAGAAGTCGGACCTACTCATAATTTGACGGGGGTTGGTTTTGAAACTTGAGTCCTTCGATACAAAAGGCGGTATAAGAGAGTCGTTCCCAGTGTAGCGAAAGGCCGTTCATTATTCAAGAGGTGTTACTGGAGGAGGCAGTGGATTCTACACGGAGGTCGGGCGGAATGTTTCAAACAATCAATTCGAACGTAATTATTAAAGATCTTTCCGTATGGTTGAGCCAGTTTCTTTCACGAAATTGTTTGGGTGGTTCAAAGGCAACACCTCTTTCTGGTTTAATTCTTTAATTCAGACTAGAAAAATGACGCTTAATTCGTGAACCTGCAACCTAAATTGGGTAATTTTTTATTTTTGAAAACCAACCCTTGTTAAGAGGAGCTAAAAAGCTGGGGCAATTGCCAAAAAAAAAAATTTAGAACCCGTTTGGGTTTACAGAATTTTCAACAAAATAACGAAAACCCACGGTGGTGGACATGGCTACTTTTGCGAGATTTCTAAGGAACTTTCTCTCAACAAGAACTTGACAGTGTAAATACATTCTCTACTAAATTTTTGGCTGTCAAGTACCACCATTTTAAAACATGTTTAATTGATATCTGTCTTCCAATTCTCTAAGCTGTCGGTCAACTCGGTGAAATAGAGGGCAATAACTTTAGGCGCAGTTACAAGCGAAGGAAAGTTCAGGAAGGACCATGGTTTTACCCTTATATCAAACACTATTGCCGTGCACGACAAATTAAAAGGCGTCAAAGGGGTCAAGTGCAATGCATTTGGTAGGATTTTCTTCATTTGACTATTATTGAAATATCATGTTTTAGCATTCATTCATGGTTGTGATGTCATTTTTAAAATAAAATCTTTTCTTTTACACAAATTCTTCACATGGCTTTCCATCAAGGATGTCCCCTTGGAATTTTATGGGGTATGGGTGGGTGAAGCAAGCGGCGGCCAGAGCGAATCTGCTTGTGAGTAAAACAAAGAATTCAGTACGACACCTTTCATGCGACATCCAAGAGCAATTTCTGGGGATGCTTTCGAGATAAAGATCAAAAGCAGTGAGTGGCGTTCAATAATACTACCGTTTCTTTTCTTTTCTTGACAGAACAAGTGTGTCCCGGTCATCGAGAACCAACTGTGCAGGTAAATGTTTGGAATGTATGAATTAAATCACGAAGGTGATTAATTACAAAATGAGGGGAGGAACAATTTTTTTAAGGCCAAACCTGGGGAGTTTCCTCTGCCTTCTACAAATTATAACCATAATTCTTTAATTCTTTAGAATTTGGTGCCTGCGACATTACGCTGATATTCCTTATCCGGATGCCCTTGGGAGGTGATGGTGGAGGTTGAGGGGATGTGTATTTGCGATTTACGGTTATCCGATCCTTACTTTATTTCTTTTTATGTAGTAGATCTGCGTTTGATATTGAGACATGGGTTTACTTGTTGAAATATTTTGGTCAAATTGTTTTTTGTCGGTATGTATATATTTAAATTTGGCTCTTATATACTTATAAGTGTGAATGTGTTTTATTTGCTAATTTTGGTAGGGGAGTTTCATCCATTATAGGAAAATCTCACGAAATTTTTCAAAAAAAAAACTTTATCTAAATTACCCGCAATTGATTTGGCGCATTTGTTCAAAGGGGCTGCAAATATCCAAATCATTAGGTTGCAATTGCCTTCATCTTTTTTTGAAATAAAGGCCATACCGATGTGAAAATCTTTTCCATCTTACTCGAATAGTATGTGGTCAAAACGGTAATTTTAGAAAATATGTTTTTATAAAATAAGGAAAATTAATGCCTGGGGTTTCCTATTAAAATGATATTTCTTCTTTTTATTGCAAATGATTGATATAGTTGGCAAATTTCAATTGATATGCTTAAAAAAAGAAGAAAAAAAAAGAGAAAAAAAGAAAGAAAGCAGTGAGAACGAAATCTCTCACTCAATGATTCTGGTACTAAGTAGCAGAGGACACATCCTGAGATGTTAACTTTTTTCGCATAAAAGCGGTACTTGAATTACGGTATACATAATGGTCTCAGTAAAATGTTAGTAGCAGGAATATACGCCTAAAGTGTTGATTTTTCAGGCTCGAAAGACATTTTACTATTAGACAAGAAAGAAGCGTATAATGATACTTAGAGTCTTGCATTTAATTATTTAATTTTAATCAAAGGCGTTATGCGATTTGAGGCGAAAGATGTTTTAGTAAATCTTTTTAGCGATGAAATAAGAAAACGGTGGAAAGGCAAACTGAATTGACTATATGAGTCTTTGAATTACAAAATTTGGTGAAAGTGAAAAAATCAAGTTTAATTGTTAAGGTAGGGTATGTTGTCTCTCTTTTTACTTGATAAAGCAGGTGCCAGTGCATTGAATAATTATAATAATGTTTTGCGGTTTATGGGGATTTGGATTTCCAAAGACAGCATGGTTTTCAATCCAGTAAGTTTGTTTTGATGAATACTACCATTTTGAGAACAAACAATGTTTTGTGAATACAAATAGCAGATATGACATCGCATGATTTTAATACTTTTTGTGTTTTAGTAGCTACTTAGGTTGTGATCCCAGAGAATTTGCCTCTATTAAAAAAAAAAGAAAAGAAAAAAAAATTAATTCCGTAGACTAATTGGTTAAAATTTCCTTGATTTCTCTCGGGATTAAACGTCATTTAACACTAGGGCAAAGTTTTTAAAAGGGATGGTGATCCCTCTCCCCTTTTAGCAATTCCCCCAAGAGTTATCTTTAAAGCCAGAAAAAAGGGTCTTTATTATAGATGTTTTATTTTCACCTATCATCCCAAATTTAGCGAGGTATATTTGCGTTTCACCTACCGATCGTTAAACGTACTTGATGAGCGATTGAGTTCAAAATGATATTTTAAATTCATGCTGGTTGCTGTCTCAACCTCGCCCGGGCACCACTTTTGCTCTGCAGCTCTTGATATTTTAGAAATTCTTTAACCAATACGAAA